>CAIGRB010000375.1:15652-33404 GCA_903798255.1 Fraxinus quadrangulata | reverse complement strand
AGTATATTTTCCTTATGCGTTTTACTGAATAGAGTGCATCCGCCTTTCCAATTGAAAAATCATTTGAAACTAGAAATTTGCTCAATCGTTCATATCAAGCTCTAGGAGCTTGTTTTAGACCGTAAAGAGATTTTTTAAGTTTAAAAACATGATTTGAAAATTTGTGATTTGTAAAGTCGGATGGTCGTTCAATAAATACTTTTTCTTGATTGACTCCATTTAAAAATGCACTTTTAACATCCATTTGATAAAGAGTGAAATTTTTATGAGATGCAAATGCAAGAAGCATGCGAATGGATTCTAATTTACCAACTGGTGCAAATGTTTCCTCATAATCAATGCCTTCTTCTTGATTGTAACATTGGGCCACTAATCTAGCCTTGTTACACACAACAATTCCATTTTCATCTCGTTTGTTTCTAAAGACCCATTTAGTATCAATAAAGGTTTGATTATTTGGTCTAGCGACTAAATCCCAAACTTGGTTTCTTTCGAATTGATTTAGTTCTTCTTGCATTGCTAGAATCCAAACTCATCAAACTCGGCTTCTATGAAAATTTTGGGTTCAATTTGTGAGATAAATGCACAACTATCAAGATGATTTCTAAGAAAAGTTCTAGTAGTGATACCTTTTGATGGATCACCGATTATTAGCTCGTTTGGATGAGACAAGACAAGCTTCCATTCTTTTGGTAATGTAGAGTCATCTTGAGCTCCGGTTGGTGGTTCTTCTCTTTCTTGATCGTTGGGATCCTTTGATTAGACATTCCTTTATCTTGAATATTCATTTGTTCAAAATGAGTCTCTATACCTACATCGTCATCAATACCCTTTTCTCGATCAAGTAGATTAGTTTTATCAAAAGTAACATGCATTGACTCTTTAACAACTAGAGTTCTTTTGTTGAAAACTCTATATGCTTTGCTAGTCAATGAATAACTAAGAAAATTCCAATATCGGACCCAAATTGTCCTTTGTGATCAAGACAAAACATTTGCAACCGAAAACTTTGAAATAGCTAATGTTGGGAATTCTATTTTTTCAAAACTCGTATGGAGTTTTGGTTTTCTTGCGACTAACTAAAATTCTATTTATGATATATAACATGTGGTACTAATAGTTTCGGCCCAAAAATATTTTGGTAAATTATTTTCATTTAGCATAGTCGGAGCAATTTCTTGTAATGTACGATTCTTCCTTTCTACTACACCATTTTGTTGAGGAGTTCTACGAGCCGAAAAATTATGTTCATATCCACTATTGTTACAAAAATCATCAAATGCAAGGTTATCGACTTCTCCACCATGATCACTTCTAATCATAGTAATAGTGTTACCTTTTTCGTTTTTCACTTTTTTACAAAAATGTTTGAAAGCTTTTAAGGTTTCATCATTTGCACTTAAAAATATAACCCATGTAAATCTTGAAAAATTATCAACGATAACAAAAGTATAGTGTTTTCTGCCTAAACTAGTCATTCTCGATGGTCCAAACAGATCCATGTGAAGAAGTTGCAATTGTTTTGTTGTTGAAGAAAAGATTTTTGGTTTAAAAGAACTTTTAACTTGCTTTTCAAGTTGACATGCTTCACAAACTTTGTCCTTTTCAAATCTCAAACTTGGCAATCCTTTCACAAAGCAATTTTTAAAGATTTTTGAAATAAGTTCCATGTTTACAGGACCAACCCTTCTATATCAAAGCCAAGTTTCATCTTTTAATCCAAGTAAGCAATGTTCATAATTTTTATGCTCAATGTTAATGATATAAACATCCTTGTTTCGACTTCCTATGAAAATCACCTCTTTTGATGTAGTATCTTTAATTAGGCATTTGGAAGAATCAAATTTTATATTATAGCTTTTATCACATAATTGACTAATACTTAGTAAATTATGTTTGAGGTTATCGACTAACAAAATATTTTCGATAGAGGGAGATATGTGATTACCGATGTTGCCGATTCCAATTATTTTCTCCTTTGCATTGTCTCCAAAAATTACATGACCTCCATCCTTTATTTTAAAATTTGAAAGTAGTGATCGATCTCTAGTCATGTGCTTCAAACATCCACTATCCAAGAACCATTTGCTTTTGATTTTCCTTGATTCTACAAAAATAATTTAATTTTTTATGTTTGGTACTCATACAAATTTGGGTCCTTGATAGTTAGTTTTTGAGGATTCCTTGATCCACTTGTTTTAATTTTCAAAATATAGTTTCTTTTATGCTAAGCAATTAAAAGAAACATGTACAATTTTATTGCAAAAGGTGCAAGTGGTGGTTAAAGCTTTAATAAATATGTTTTTAAGATATTTTTATTTCAACGAGGATTTGAATCTGATTCCCCCTTTGTCAAATACACATTTTTGATTTCTGAGCATCAAATCAAAAAATTTTTTACCCTCGGTAAATTTATAAATTATTTTTCCCAAGTCTTCAATATTTTCTTTTAAGGAAGTGTTCTCCTTAACCAATATATTACAATTAAGATTTTCTTTTGATTTTTCTAAAGTTTTCTTTAATTCATCTTTTGATAAGAAATTTTTCTTTTTAAGAATAAAGTGACTCAAGACAAGTTTTTCAAAATTTTCAAGTAATTCATCATAAGAATTAAGTGATTTATCATAAGAAAATTTTTCTTTTGTACTTATCTTATCCTCGAGAACCATGAAGCACATGTTAGCGATTTCATCTTGATCATCGCTTTCATTTTGATCTCATCTCACTATCATTCCAAGTAGCTTGAAGTGCTTTTTTCTTGAAAATTTTCTTTTTGTTTGGACACTCGGTTCTCTTGTGGCCGGATCTGTCATATTTATAGCAAATGATTTTCTTACTCTTTTCTTCTTCTTTATCGTCTTTTCTTTGAAATTTTCTATTATTTTGAAATCCTCTCCATTTCTTGACAAGAACAACTAGATCATCGAGTTCTTCATCGCTCAAATTGTTGGTCGATATTTATTCATCAATCGTCGATTTTAGAGCAATTTATCATTTAGGAGCTTCTTTTGATTCCTCTGTGCTCTTTCTTGTCTTTTCCTTGATCTCGACATTGTTGAGCTTATAGGTAATCAAGGTTTCGTACAATTCTTCCAAAGGATATGTATTCACATCCTTTGTATTTTCTATAAGCATTCTTATAGGGCTCCATTCCTCCGAAGGTGATATAAGTATTTTGCTTACAAGTTCACCGTTAGTATATTTTCGATCAAATTAGGCCATTTATAATGTCGGTAAAACGAGTAATCATACTAACAATAGGTTCATCTTGTTTCATAAAGAAGTTTTCAAATTTTTTGACCAACATATTTATTTTTGTTTCCTTAACTTTATTTGTTCCAACATGAGTGACTTCTAGAGCATGCCAAATTTCATGAGCCGAATCACATGTACTAATTCTATTGAATTCATTTCTATCTAGAGCACAATAGAGCAAATTCTTGGCCTTAGCATTTAATGATAATTTTCTCCTATCTTCTTCATCATATTCTTCTCTCGATTTAGGAATATTTGATCGGGTTTACCATCGACCTTAACAGTCTTTGTAAGCACATATGGACCATATTAAATAATTTCTCAAATGTTATAATCAATAGATTAAACATAAATCATTATTCTAGCCTTCCAATAATTATAGTGTGTTTCATCAAAGAAAGGAGGTCAGTTTGTAAAATGTCCCTCAAGATTTTGAAAATCGATGTTAGCCATAACTCAAGATTGTGAAATCTTAAAGAAGTGAGTACCGAGCTTACCGAGCTCTGATACCAACTGAAAGCCCAAGAGTGGCTAACCAAGATGGAGGATGAATTGGTTATTAAAACTTTTTCGTTAATAACATAAGTTTTATTATAATAAGTGAGCAACTATATGAAAACAACTAAACACAAATACATAAATAAGTGAGACAACGTAATTTACACAAAAGTGAAAACATTAAGCAAAAGGGATAGAGAGTGCAAACGATATAGTTATGGAGGTTCGATCCAATATAATGATTTACGTCCCCCGTTACTAAGCTCTCCGGCACGAGCAAGGCATTTATTACTATGTTGATTGACTTATTTTATAATCCAACCATTTACAATGCTTCCGGTAACTTACAATCAAAGAGCACCAATCTTTTTACAATGTTGAACTTTTTAGGACCTCAACACGATCCACACTTATTGAGTTTTACGGGACCTCAATATGACCCTTGATTCAAAAGAGTTTTACAAGTGAAATCTTCTATTCTTAGTAAATGATGAGTACAAGGTCAAATATAAGAAGAGAAGTAGGAAAACACTTTAATAAATAGCAATGAATGGAGCTCAAGTGTTTTGTATGAAAATCTTTGATGTATACAATGATTTTCAAGAATTGATTTTGATCAAGGATTTTTCAAGAGCAAAAATGATTTGATAATAAATGATATGATAGATCGATGTTAGCTCAAGGAGTATCAAATTGAATGCTCAAAATTGTGTTTTCAAATGGTAGGTGAGTTGGTATTTATATTAGTTGAAAAATGTCAAAATTTCTGTCCAACTGGACGATTAACCAGACGTCCGGTTCAGAACTGGATGACCCAACTTACTGTTGGAACAATTTTGTCAGAATGGTAAAAAAAAATTACCGTTGCTGCCGGACATCTGGTTCGCCATCCGGACGTCCGGATGACCAGTGTTTGGTTTGGATAATTTTTCTTTTGTTTTGTTTGCAATCAATGATGCTTTTACCTGATTTTTCAAAGTAGATATGTTTTGATAGTTTTCAAGAAATAGGTAGGGAAAAAAAATTCCCTTTGAAAATTAATTTTGTGCAAATATTTTTCGTTCGTAAATTTTTGTCGTATACGAGAAAAACGTTACTTGAGCTCTCAAAGTATTATTGCCAAAAATTAAAATACTTTACCTTTACAATCAAGACAAGAGAAGTCTAGTTACAACGTCTTCAATAAATCTGGTGCGAGTACTCAATTTGTTGCTTTATTTGAAGTGACGTAAAACTATTCTCAACGAGTGCTTGATCGATCTTTTCATTTGAGCTTCCTTGTTTTATCAATTTCTCGTTCAATGGTTTTGCCTCAATTTTTGCCAACATGCAATCAATTTAAAGAATGAATTTAGAGATAAACATAAATTGTTTGTTATAATCAAAACGTACGATTTGACCATAGGTCAACAATATACCTTTCGATCTAGTATTCCAATCAGTAATTCCTCATAAGATAAATCTTTCTGTACTTCTTGGTAATTGACCACGTGATCAAGATCATGCACTTATTTTCTGATGCGATATATATGAAACACGTTGTGAACTGTCGATGGTTCAAGCTACAAGGTCAATCGATAAGCCACATTCTCGACCATATCAAGTATATCAAAAGGTCCAATATAATGAGGTCATAGTCTTCTTTTCTTACCAAATCTAAGTACACATTTTATTGGTTCCACCTTTAGAAAGACTTTATCTTCAACTTGAAATTTCAAGTATTTCCTTTTGGTATCTGCATAGCTCTTTTGTCGATCTTATGGTGCCTTTATCCTAGTACGGATCTTATTAATGACTTCAATTGTCCTTTCAATGATCTTTGGTCCCAAAACTCTCTTTTCTGTGACTTCATCCCAATGAACAGGAGATCTGCATCTTCTACCATAGAGAGCTTCACGCGGTATTATTCCAATAGTTGCCTGAAAACTGTTATTAGATGCAAATTTTACCAAAAACCCTTTGACTTAGGATTAGTCAGTTTTATTTCTCGATGGGGGTAGGGAAGGGATATAACTCAGCGATAGAATGTCACCTTGACGTGGTGGAAGTCATCAGTTCGAGCCTGATTATCCCTAAACCCAATGTGAGTTCTTCTATGTGGATTTGCTCCCCCGCCGTGATTCAATGAGAATGGATAAGAGGCTCGTGGGATTTAGATACGATTGATTCCCAACTGCTTCCTAGATCTCCTATAGCTCCTTATAAGCCCTTTTGAAATCTAAACGTAAATCTCGGATCTCTATCAATGGAGATGGGAATACCATGCAATCTTATAATCTCTCTAATGTACAACTGTGCTAGTTGATCTTGATTGAATGTCATTTTTATCGAAAAAATTAGCTGACTTAGTTAGATGATGCTCTATTACACATATAGAATTATGTGCTCTTGCTGACTTTGAAAATCTTACCACATATTCCATTATGATATTCTCTCACTTCCATTCATGTATGTCGAATGGATTTAACAACCATGCCGATTTTTTATGTTTGGCTTTACTTTGTTGATACACTATGCATTTTGCCACAAATAGGCCTGTTCTTATTTTTATATTTTTGCACCAAAATATATCTGGTGTACTGTCGTAGGCACCCAAAAGTAATACTTTAACTTTCAAAAACTAATGTAACAATAAAAGTAAGGGCCGATCCCACGAAGAGTGTGTAATTCAATATTTCATACTCCGTACAATGATTGAGGATTTTTGTATACAAACAATTGTAAATAAAGAAATTAATAATAATGAAAATTAAATTAAAGAAAATAATCAAAAGACTAACATTAGTCCAAGTCAATATCCACCGTCGAAAATCCACAATTGATCATAGATACAATGATAGTTCAATCATATTTCGAATATTAACCGTTGGAATAATTTTCCTATATCTCCTTAATTTTAGTTAGTTAGAAACCATCGTTCTAATTAACCCTAATTATTAAATAATCTCAAACCAGCGCTCAAAATTCAATTTAATAACAGCTTCACACAATAGAGAAATCGATGAACTACATAACACAAACATCAGTGGTTGCATTCAATCTATTTAAACATTCTTCTTAAGATTCAATAACTTCTATTGCAAAAAATTATCAAATCCTAGTTCTTCACAAGTTAAAGGAATCAAACAATTATGGATCTGATATTTAACTTAGCGATAGATTGTAACGAATAACAAACTAGTAGGCCTCCTAGAAATTAAACATAACAATCATAGAAATGAGTGTAGAAGAACATTCAATACGCAAAATAAGAATTAAACAATAAGAAAAAATATTTAGATCTCACAAATGTGATTCCGAGGCTTCAATTTCCTTCCACCAAGTGTAGAAATTTAGTTATAATTCATGAATCTAAGAGAAAATAGGGAGAAAATAGGTTGGAGACATTCTGGTGTCTATCTCGTGTGTTATACGTTTGATAAATATCAAATGAACTTATTTCCATAAGTAGATGAATGGAATTAGGAAATCAGAAAATCGTGTCACCAAAATAAACTATACAACCACATAGTTATAGGTCATGTGGTCGCATAGAACAAATAAATTCAGCCTTGAAACTCTCGGTAATTGTCTGTGTGGTCACAAGAAATTAACACTATGCGAACGCATAGTGTTAATTTTTCTCTGTCGGACAGTGTTCAGTATTTTGGTCATATATTTCTCTCCAGATATCTGATTGAGGTACTTCAAGATGTGTTAGAAATATAACTCAAAGAGCTACAATGTTTTTTCAATATTATCTTCCAATTCGATCGTTTGCTAGATCAAAAATGGGTCTCAAACTGAGACTAAAAATCCAATGCATAACTTTTTGATTGGAAATTGATGTGTGATCCTACTTTGACGATATTTCATCCCTTTGATATCTTCTTTCATCCAATTGACCTCTTACACTCTTGAATCTTCATCTTGAGGTTCGACACAAGTTTAGAGTATTTGCACTTTAGTCCTCGAACTTTCATTTCCTTTCACTTTGGTTTCTTTTTTTTACCTATTTCTTCCAAATTACGTCTCTCCATTAAATTGCTACCTAAATCAAAATATGAACGTAGTGAGTACATTTTAGCACTAATTGATCATACGAGCACATAAAATAAACAGGAAAAAATATGCATTTTGCATTCCTATTAATATCTCGAAGATCTCGATACATTTTCGTACCACTGGAATGTGCAGTGTACGGGGTAAGATGAGCCTCTTCCAATATCTCATTTCTCAAATCTTCATCTTTAGGCGCACAAATTCTTCTTTTAAACAATAGTGCTCGGTTTGAAGTTATTCCAAAATCCTTTCTTCTATCAATACCAATCTCGTCATTGATCTTCTATAAGAATAGATCTTTACCCTGTACGTCAATGATCTAATCTCTGAGAGTATGTCGAACCACCAAAGTTGTTAAATGAGCGATGACTTGCTTTGGTGTGGTAATCACTTCGATTCCCAAAATTTTCAAGTCTTTGATCAACTCCATCTGAATAGTAGGTAATGATGCCAACTTTCCTATCGAATTTCTACTTAAAGTATCGGCAACAACATTAGCCTTACCCGAATGGCAATGAATATTGCAATCATAATCCTTTACTAACTCCAACCATCGCCTATGTCTCATATTTAATTCATTCTGTGTAAAGAAATATTTAAGACTTTTATGATCCTTGTAAATGTCTCACTTCCCTCTATACAAGTAATAGCGCCATATCTTTAATGTAAGAACTACCGTCGCAAGTTTTCGATTATGCATTCGAGTAATTATGCTCATATTGCTTCAATTGCCTTGATGCATTGGCAATCACTTTTTCATGCTGCATCAACACACATCTCAAACCTTGTTTAGATGCATCACTATATATAACGAACCCCTATGAACCATCGAGTATTGTTAACATGGGTATTGTAGTCAATCTCAGCTTTAACTCCTTAAACTTTGTCCACACTTATCTGCACATTGAACTATACTCATTTCTTATCAATTGTGTCATTGGTCCAACCTTTTTAGAGAATCTTTCGATAAATCTTCGATAGCACCCAGCCAATCCCATAAAACTTCGAACTTTACTAGCGTTAGTTGGTGTATTCCAATGAGTTACCACTTCCCCTTTTACTAAATCCACTTAAATTCCTTGGATAGTAACTACATGATCGAGGAACTCAACTTGTTCCAGTCAAAACTCGCTCGTTTTAAATTTGACATATAATTTTTCCTTACGAAATATTTCTAATGCTATTATGAGATGTTTTTCATGTAGATCTTCTATTCTTGGAGTTTATCAAAATGTTATTAATGAAGATTATGACAAATTGATCCAAGTATTGATGAAATACATGATCCATCAAATCCATGAAAACTGCTGGAGCATTCGTTATACCGAATAGCATAACCATGAATTCGTAATGTCCATAACAAGTTCTGAAAGCCATCTTTGGTATATCACTCACATAAACCTTCAATTGATGATATCTAGATCTTATGCCAATCTTGGAAGATACATCGGCCCCTTTTGATTGATCAAACAAATTATCGATTCTCGAGAGTGGATACTTTTTTGATAGTTGATACACTCTCTCATATTTCCATCTTACAATACTGGTGCACCCCATAGAGATACACTTGGTCAAATAAAGCCAATATCCAACAATTCTTGTAACTGAATTTTGAACTCTTGAAGTTCCTATGAGGCAATTATGTATGGAGATTTAGATACTGGTGCCTCTCAGGGAACTAGATCTATTGTAAATTCCAGTTTTCTATCTTGTGGAGTACTATGTAGATATTCTGAAAACACATCTATAAATTCTTGTACCACTAGTACATCCTCAATCTTTATTGTCACATGATTTTCTCCTATGATGTTAACTAGAAACTTTTTATATGTTTCTTTTCTCAACATTTTCTTAGCTTACAAGAACGATACCATTTGGAGATGGGGTTTGGTCTTTATTCTTAGGAAAGAAAATTGTTCTTCTCCTAGTTTTTAGAAAGTCATTTCCCTTTCTCAACAATAGATGGTCGCATAATCACAGCCCAACCAATCTATGCCCAAAATCACACCAAAGTCTTTCATCTCTTTTATACACAAATTAGCTTCTACTTTTTTTTCCTCAATTTCAAGATTCACTGATCTAGCTAACTGGTCTGTATTCAATGTTCTGCCTGAAGAAATGCTAACTTCTAGCATATTCTCTAACTTATTACAAGTAATACTAGATTTAGCAATGAAAGACTTTGATACAAAAGAATGGGTAGCTCCCGAATCAAATAGTACATACGCTGGTGTATTAGATATTAGTAAAACACCTGCTATTATGTTTCAGTTCTTCTCTACATCCTTATAATTCAGTGGAAAAACTCGTGCTTTTCCCTTTTTGTTCTATTCACTATTATCATCCTTTTATGAGTAAATATGGAAAAATCCTTAGCAATATGTCCTGACTTACCATACCAAAAATGGGCATTCTTCCTATACAAGCATTCACCATGATAAGGCTTACCACACTTAGGACACTGCACTACTGCAATTACTATGGCTTTACTTGTTGATCTGTGGTTGATATAAAATTTCGTAGTTTTGATTTTAAGAAACAAGTTAATCTTGTTTACTGACAAGTTGAATTTAAGTGATTATAGTCTTTCAATGCGAACGATGAAAATTTGATCAATGGTCGTCAAAAGATCAAAAGCTCTCATGACAAATCAGACTTATGAAGGAAGTCAAGATTGAAGTCACGTTCAAGATCTTAAGAGACAAATTTTGGAGCAAGATCAAATACTTGATCTCTTAGCTAAAATGTAAATGTACTAATATTTTGATATATGATAATGAATGCTTAAACTCAAAACCCCTATAAGCAATAAAAAAAATTTGTGCATTAAAAGTCATTCGTATACAATAATTTGATCAAATGTAAAAATAATGTTTAAAACAAATGATATTTGGACTTGTAAAACACTTTTTATCTTCAAAAAGTCCATGCTTTTCAAAACCTTCAAATCGGAATAAACGAAGGCAAATGTGGAAAATGCCAAACTGCCCGATGGTCGACCGGCCGAGAGAGGCGGTCTACAGAAAATTTCCAACGATCCAAAATTTGATCGTTCTGACATTTATTTTTTTTGTACAAACGGCTATTTTGGTCATCCGGACAAGAGGTGGTCGACTGGACATGGTCAACCAAACGCCCAAATTTTTTCACAGTTTGAACTCTATAAATACCTCTATTTCTTGCATTCAAAAAGTATTCTTGAAAAGCATAAAATTGAGAATTACTTGAGCAAAACTCTTTGAGCTTACATCTTTTTAATTCTTCAAATATTTACTTTGAAAACTTTGGATTGATTGAATCAACTTTTGAAAATTATCTTTTCCATTAAAGTTCTCTCATCTAATACTTGAGCTTCATTCATTGTTATTTACTGAAGTGTTAGCCTATTTTTCTCTTGATACTTAATTGTGATCATATCATTTATTAAGAGAAAAGTTTCAATTTGTAAAATCAATTTTCTTTAAACTTGTAGGTCATGTTGATGTCCCGTAAAACTCAATGTAGTATAAGGATCTGTGCTCATTATTTTTAAGTCATCGAAAGCTTGTAAAGGGTTGGATTTAGTGTTAGCGAACGGGCCAGCAGCTCGTCGGCTGGAGCCGCTCGGCTCGTGAAAACTAGGCTCATCAAATGATGAGCCCAAGCATGAGCCGACCAGGCTGGCCGGCTAGATGAGCCCGCTCGACTCGCCCACGGATGAGCGACGGCTAATGGGCTCGTCCAAAATTGAAGGTTTATTATTATTATTTTGAAAAAAAAGGTTTATCTTTGAAGAAAACATTTATGAGCTTACGAGCTGAAGCTTGGCTCGTTGGACGAGCCACAAGCTCATAGGCCGAGCTGAGCTCGACTCACGAGTAATGAGTCGAGCTTGTGTGATTACGGGCCGAGCACCTCTAGTTGGATTGCACCACAAGTGAATCAATATAATGAAATTGGCTGTCGGAGCTTGGTAACGGAGGACACAGATCATTGCGTTGGATCGAACCTCCATAATTATATCATTTGCATTCTCTATCTCTCTTTAGTTATTAATTTTATATTCGTGCTTATTATTTTAATTAATCTATGTAGTTATTACGTGCTCGACTTTAGATTACTTTTTCGAAAAAAATTTAAAAATCAATTCACCCCCTCTTGGTTAGCTATTCTTGGGATATCAATTGGTATCACAGCGAGATGCTCATTTTAAAATTAAGATTTTACAATCTCGAGCGATGGCTAACCACAACAATCTTCAAAATCTCGATGGGCATTCTAGAAATCGACCTCCCTTCTTTGATGGGCACACATTATAATTATTGGAAAGATAGAAGGATGATTTACGTTCAATTAATAGATTATAATATTTGGAAAGTCATTGAATATGGTCCTTATATGCCTACCAATATTATTAAAATTGATGGAAACCTTGATCAATCTATTTCTAAACCTAGAGAGGAATATGATGGAGATGATGAAAGAATATTGTCCTTGAATGCTAAAGCCAAAAACTTACTTTATTCTGCCTTAGATAGAAATGAGTTTAACCGTATTAGCACATGTAATTCCGTATATGATATATGGTATGCTTTAGAAGTCACTTATGTTAGCACTAGTAAGGTAAACGAAACCAAGATTAATCTCTTGGTCGAAGAATTTGAATTTTTTTCATGAAACAAGACGAACCTATTATTCTCATGATTATTCGTTTCACCAATATTGTTAATAGCCTCAAGGGCTTCGATTGCAAATTTATTGATGGTGAGCTTGTAAGTAAAATGCTTAGGTCACTTTCAAAACATTGGAGCTCATTAAGGATGTTGATATAGAACACCAAAGATATCAATTTTCAGCTTTTGGAGGAATTCTATGGAACTTTGATGACATACAAGCTCAACAATGTTGAAACCAGGGAGAAGACGAGGAAAAGCAAGAAAGAATCAAAAGAGCCTCCCAAACATCCAATTGATCTCAAATTGACAATTGAAGAAGGAACAACAAGTGAACATATGAGTGATAAAGAGCTTGATGATCTTGTGCTTCTTGTCAAAAAATGGAGAGACTTTCGAAATAATCGAAAGTTTTAAAAGAAAGAAGAAAAGAATGAAGATAGAAACAAGAAAATTATTTGTTGTGATTGTGACAAACCCGGTCACAAGAGAATTGAGTGTCCAAACAAAAAGAAAAATTTTGAGAAAAATGCACTTCAAGCAACATGGAATGAAAGTGATGATGATAATCGTGATGAAAATGAAAGTCAAGAAGAGATCTCATGTACCTCATGGCAATCGATGATGAGATAAATTCTATCAAAAAATATCCCATATAATGATTTATCTTCATCTTATAATGAAATTTTAGAAAAATTGAAAAACTCGCTCTTAGTCATTATATTCTTAAAAAGAAACATAAAATATTAAAAAGTGATATGGAGAAAAATTTAGAAACTAAAAAGGAAATAGTTGATTATGATTCATTGTATAAAGAAAATTATTTTTTGAAAGAAAAGATTGAAGATTTGACAAAAAAAAAAATATTTTAAATTCACTCAATGGAAGAAGAATTTTGATTTAATACTTGGTAATCAAAATGTGTTTTTGATAAAAGAGGCATTGGATATAAATCATCTTTGAAACAAAAATCTCTCATAAATTTATTTGTCAAAACATCAAATACAATTCCCTCAAAAACTTTTTGTAGCTTTTACAACAAGGACGAACATATTGCTTACAATTGTCTAACAAAAAAGAAGCTACACTTTAAAAGTAAAAACAAATGGACTTGATGATTCACTAAAACTAACTATCAAGGACCTAAGCTTGTGTGGGTACCAAAAAACAAAAATTGAATTATTAATGTAGGTACCATAGAAGATGACGAGCAAATGGTTCTTGGATAGTGAGTGTTCAAAACACATGACCAGATAAAGAACTTTAATATTGAATTTCGAAAAGAATGATGGAGGTCATGTCACATTTAGAGACAATACAAAAGGAAAAATCATCGAAATTGAAAACATTGGTACTCATCTCTCCCCTACCGTTGAAAGTGTACTATTGGTAGATAACCTCAAACATAATTTAATTGGTATTAGTCAATTATGTGATAAATATTATCATATTAAATCCGATTATTCTAAATTCTCATTAAGGATGCGACATCTAAATATGTATTATTTATCGGAAGCCAAAGCAAAAATATTTACATCATAAATATCGATTTTAAAAATGATGAAAAATGTTTAATGAGTTTGAAAGTGGATACTTAGCTATGGCATAGGAGATTAGGTCATGTTGGCATGGATCTTCTTTCAAAAATATCCAAAAATCGTTTTGTCAAAAGTTTACCAAATGTGAAGTTTGATAAAGATAAAATTTGTGATGCATGTCAATTTGGTAAACATGTAAAAAGCTCTTTTAAACCTAAATTATATTCTTCGACCACAAAACCATTTCAACTACTCCACATAGATCTTTTCGGACCTTCTAGTACCTCTAGTTTGGGTTGAAAATATTATGCCATCGTCATTGTCGATGACTTCTCTAGATTCGCTTGGATTTTTTTCCCTAAACCTCAAAGGTGAAGCCCTGAATGTTTTCAAACATTTGTGTAAAAATGTTCAAAATGAAACAGGATTCTCTATTACAACTATTAGAAGTGATCACGGTGGAGAATTTGACAATCTCGCTTTCGAAGAATTTTGCAACGAAAATGGATATGAACATAATTTTTCGGCTCCTAGAACTCCTCAACAAAATGGTGTAGTAGAAAGGAAAAAATCACAATTGCAAGAAATGGCTAGGGCCATGCTAAATGAAAATAGCTTGCCAAAATATTTTTAGGCCAAAGCCATCAACACCGCTTGCTATATTGTAAATAGAGTTTTAATTAGTCGAAAGAAAACTAAAAAACCATATCAATTTTGGAAAAATAGGATTCCAAATAACGTCTATTTTAAAGTTTTTGGGTGTAAATGCTTTATTTTAAACACAAAAGAAAATTTGAAAAAATTTCATTCAAAATCCAATATCGAAATCTTTCTAGGTTACTCATCGACTAGCAAATCTTATAGAGTCACAAAAGAACTCTAGTCGTTAAAGAATCTATGCATTTTTTTTTATGAAACTAATCCTCTTGATCGTAAGAAAGGTATTGCTAATGATGTAGGATTGGAGACTCCCTTTAAACAACAAACTTGCACTTGTTTATAGAAGCCTAAAGTTTCTTGAAATTTCATCTTTTGCCTCCACAAAACTTATGTTTCGCTGGAAATAAACAATCAAATCACTTTTTATCCTAATATTTTGAGGGATTCATAAGCACTATCCACCTATACTCCATTCATTTTTATTTATTTATAATTTATATTGTTTATAAAAACTTCCCAAGCATGCTCTAATCTAGCCTATATAAGTAAGGTTGGGCATGGGTTAGATGAGTAACCCGATTTAACTTTTTAAAATAAAATCCTCCTCCTTTATCCAGGTTTGGGACCCACACATAAATTTCGAGTAGGCGGGTTAAAAATTTGTACACGAACAATTTGTTACATGTATAAAATTTTAAAAAAAATTACAAACAGCATTAGAAAATAACAATTTTTAATATGGCTAAACTATTTCACTTTCCTAACAAGATGCAATTTCGGCATATTTATCTTGCAATTGAAAATGAATGTTTTGTCAATTCTTCATCCACATTAATGTTTCCAAAATATTTTATTTCAGTCAGTTTCTGACCTAAGACCAAACATTTTTATCTACACTAAAAGTAAGCTCCGAAGCAACAATGGTAACCGGATGTGTTTGTAGGTCTTTTGCAATAGCAGAAATCATTGGACATCGTCGTTCGTTCATTCGCCAGAAGTTAATTATGTTTTCTAAACTTTTTTAATTGATGCATTACTAAGTATATGATGATTAAAGGAATCAAGTAATTAATCAAGTAATTCAGCATGCAATACATTTGGATTTGCATTCGATGTTTGATTACATACGGTAGACATACTACTAATAGAAAATCCTATTGTATCGTATATACACATATTAATGTCTTCAAATAAATTTAGTATTTCAGTTTCATTTTCTTCAAGATTAGTGGGAGGAGTAGCTGCAGAAGGTGCTCAACTAATATTTGCACCCATTTGTTGTGTATATAACTTATACATTTTGCATAAAGTTTGTTCTAAATTTCTATAAGTGATAGGTGTGTTAAAAGTTAAAGTTTTTGAAATATGATCAATTATATATTTAGTACCTGATTGGGGTCCATGATGCATGTCAAATGAAATAACATAGGCAAGTCTTCCGAATATTTTCTAAATTTTAATTCCGTAGAAAATATTATTTCATTAAAATCGGGGTCATTTTTAGATTTATTAAAAGCCCTTGTAATGATATAAAGATGTTCAAACACCATATAATTAGTAGGATATTACACTCTAGATAAAATATTTGTATAGTCATAAAACTAGTCAAAATTTATTTAATTTTAAAAGCTAAAAGCCAGCAAGATTCATTCAAACTAGTGTCATCATCATTTCTAATATGTCTATTATTATAAAATTCAGTTATTAAATGTCAAATCCTTTGCATGATTTTAAAAATAAGTGAGTCGAGTTTCATCTATGTCCTACGTTACTAACAAATGTTTTCATATTTGTCACTCCAAATTCAGCACAAAATTCCTCAAAGACTAATATGATGGATAATTCTCCTGAGTGGATTCAACTTGAAAATTCAGGACAAAAGAGGAACAAAAAACAATGTTGCAAATCATTTGAGTCGTTTAACTAACGTGGATATCGAGCTCCAATTTAGGGAAACCTTTCCTGATGAGCAAGTTTTCTCTGCAAGCACAACGTTACCGAGGTATGCAGACATTGTAAATGTTTTGGTTATTAACACATTGACTTCTGATTTATCTAGGGCTCGAAGAGATAAGCTAAAGAGTGATGTAAAATATTATGTATGGGACGATATACACCTGTGGAAGCATTATGCAGATCAAGTGATTAGAAAGTGTGTTCTTGAAAATGAAATTACATCCATTCTCACCTTTTGTCACTCTTATGCTTGTGGAAGACATTTTGGAGCAAAAGGACAGCAAGAAAAGTGCTTAAATATGGCTTTTATTGGCCATCATTATTTCGAGATGCCTACTCCTTCTGTAAGTCCAACAAAAACTATCAACAAATAGGTAATATATCCTAAAGGACTGAAATGCCATACTCCGCCATACTTGTTTGTGAAATCTTTGATGTTTGGGGCATTGCTTTCATGGGACCATTTCCTGTATCTTTTGATTTTACTTACATTTTGCTTGCTGTGGATTATGTTTCAAAATGGGTGGAAGCCAAAGCCACCAGGACTAATGATTCTAAAGTTGTTGTAGATTTTATCAAGTCTAATATATTCTCCGGTTTGGGATTTCGAGAGCTCTCATCAGTGATCGTGGAACTCATTTTTGAAATTGAACTGTGGAAGCTCTGTTGAGGAAACGCCATGTCACCCACAAGGTGTCAACTGCATATCATCCACAAACTAATGTTCAGGCGAAGGTGTCAAATCGAGAAATCAAATCCATCATTGAGAAAATGGTCTGCCCGAATAGAAAAGATTGGAGTTTGTGCTTGGATGAGGCTTTATGGGCATACAGAACTGCATACAAGACACCCATTGGTATGTCACCCTACCGATTAGTGTTTGGGAAACAATGTCACCTTCCAGTGGAGTTAGAACACAAAGCTTACTGGGCTGTCAAGAGTTTCAACATGAAGATGGATGAGAGTGGAGAAAATAGAAAGTTGCAACTTCAAGAGCTAGAGGAAATTCGTAATAATGCCTATGAGAGTGCAAGAAATTACAAGGAGAAGACGAAGGCTTTCTATGACAAGATGATCTCTAGGAAGGAATTTGAAGTTGGTCAAAAAGTCCTCATATACCAATCGCGGCTTCGTCTGTTTCCAGGTAAATTG
>CAIGRB010000367.1:11191-27518 GCA_903798255.1 Fraxinus quadrangulata | reverse complement strand
TAAATCCTGTTTGGCCCATCGCTAAGCGACTCAAAACGGAAGAGCGTCCTCCGTCCCAGCATTTGGAAAATTTCACAAACTTCTTGCAACTTTTCTCTTAACACACGCATACCCTGACAATCGGTTCAATTCATTAGCTTGTGTGATTTCATCAATGGATTCTCCGCCGGAAAACGAATCAGTACCGGCGAACAGCGTCAAAACTCTAGTATCATTCTACTCTAACGACCTCTATAACCGTTTTCTCACTTTTTTCCGAACTTCGATGAACCTCAACAATTTTATATCAAAAATCTCGAACATCTACAGCTCCAAAAAACGACGTCGCAGGAATACTGGTCTCCCCCTTCCCTTGCCCCCCGCCACCACTACTGTTTCGCCTGATCAACCTTCTGTGTAAGATACTAAGATCCATTATCACACCTGTTAACGTTTATCGTCCATCCATTTTGTACCCTTCATTTTTTAAGAGAATGCAATTAAACTAGTTGGTGAACAATTGGAAAAAATGTAGTGATTAAAAATCGAAATGATAAATGAGCTCACTGTGTTTACGGTATTGAATGTCGCAGAGAAGGAAGTAGGAAGGGTAGCAATCTTTGCTACGGTGAATGTAACTGATGGAATGTGTATTTATGTGTTATGATTGAAAACTACGTTTTTCATGCGAAACTTCATTATCTGTTGAATGGAAAAAAAATGAAGCCCAAAGTTTGTTCCTTGCTCCGATATGCAGGATGACGTCTGAGGGGCATAGAATATTTGAAGCATTAGAGGATATCATGGAGCACGCGCTTCAAAATTTGCACAACATCCAAAAGAATTTACAGTTTTGGCAATCTAGAGCTGAGGTCTGCTTAAATGAGTGTTTGCTTTGGACAAATCTATTGTTTATCCGGTGTACAATTGATTTCAAGCTCTCTGGTTTCTGTAATTATAATTGCTTCATTTATGTTTCAGGGTTCGAATGCTCAAAAAGCATACTTCATGCTATGCGAAAGAGGGCCATATGCATTTTTCAGTGGTACAACTCAATTGATACATGATTATCTTGCTGAAGGTTCTGGCATGCAGCGTGTCTACTGTTCGGCATCTTCACATATAGCTGAAAGGATTAATGCCTTGACCAGTTTAAGATACTTTTTGGCTACTTTTTTGGCAGAGGTACGTTGTTTCCATTTCATATGTTGCATATAAGGCACCAACTGACACTTTTCTAGGTTAGTAATGATAAGGTGTAGCCAAGGAAAAATTTAGAAGAAGTGAGCAAACTTTTCCTATATCTCGAATGGACTTCATCATGTAAACTAGGTTTTTCGCCTACACTTTTTAAAACGATGTTCCTTTTTTATTTATTTATTTTTATTTTCTTGTTATAACACTAATTTGGTGTCAATCTCCGCCTGACCACTTATGTGATGAAATATGTTCCTGACCTGCCCTAACTGCATTGATGTTATATGACGTATAAAATTATTCGTGTCTGCTGGATTTATGATCTTTCATTTGCTTGAAAATGAACATAGGTATATGTGGAGGTTGACAGAGTTGGAGAGGATTTAGTTAAGGATTTGGAGAGATCAGTGCCCTCCTTCTTAGTTTCAATCAATGAGCTATTTATGAAATTGGAGGCATCCATTGGGCATTTCCATGCAAATCGTCAGGTAACTAACGGGATATGTAGACTTCAGTTTCTTACCTTAAACATCCGTGTAATGGTTGAAATATCTTCTAATGTTTTCTTGTGGCTGTGCAACATTACTACACAGTGGCGAAGCCAAGACTCAGATTTTGTGGGGCCTAATTTAACTCTAGAAAAAAAATTCATACGCAAAATATAGTAATAAAAAAAATGTAAAACAAAAATTCATATAAATAAAAAAATTTAAATTACAGTCGGGGCCGTGTACCCCACCTCCCTTGCCACTGTGCCTACGCAAAGCATTGAGAAATTATACTGCTTTGATTTATTACTGACTATTTTGTTCAAGATGTTACAGTTTTTTATTCATTGACCATGCAGAGTGGCTCCTCTGTGGATGGAAGCTATTCATTTCCTCTAATATTTGCAAAACTTTCGGAAGTAAACCAGGAAGGTTCTCAGTGGACAGAATGTGAGATCAGAGATGCTATCAATTTGATCTATCAAAACCTACACAGATTGGACTCTTATTTATCTATGCTTGTAAGGGTTTTGTACAGACATTCTTGTCATCAACGCTCTTTAAGATTATTTTTTAGTTGGTTAATTGAATTTCTTTCTTTGATGGCACTGCAATAACTATGACTTCAATGAATTATTTCTCTTGTATACTGAAAAGGTTCTGCGGCTGTATCTATTGAATTCATGCCACAGAAGCTGCCACATTAATCAATTGAGTAAAAAAATGCTCTAACTCTAAGTAGAAGAAATGATTTATGAATAGGATTTAGGACTATAGTGAAAATAGTTAATGACAGATAAAAAAATTTAATGGATTGTGATGATTGGAAAAGTTGTTCTCAAGCGATCTTTTCCTTGTAACTTTAACTAAAATGCTCCTTTATCCTTTTGTTTTAGTTTGTGGGGCTGTAAGTGAATATTTGATAACAATATAATGAGGAATAACTGTTGTGGTGTGCATCTGATTTGTTTTTTCTTGCATTTTTCTGAAGAAGAATTGTGGATGCTTGCATGATCTCGGTTTTTGAGACCAACTTGACCATTGACAATTTGCATAAAATGCTTCTTGGCCCTTCACTTTATATGGTGATGGTCCTGAAGGAGATGTGGCATTTTTTTTTACTCTGTCTTTTTGCAGCAATATTTATCCTCAGAGGCATATCTCTCATGTTAGATTGAGCCTTCGCTACTGGCTAGATTACGACAAGATATAGTGCGTGATTCTGATTGTTAGATTTAAACATTGGGATGGAAGACACAAGACATGATACAATACTTTTTCCTCGTGCAAATGTTCTGGAGAGATTTGGATGCTTTACACATGTAACCTGTTTTAGAAAAATTGAATGAGTTTATTGGATTTGGTTTTGAACAGTCAATAGTAATTACGAATTCTCATAGTTTTACTGATTATAGGAAGGATGCTCTTCTAAGTCATATCATATTCTTTCTGTGTTCTTATTGTGATCTGTCTAATTAGTTTCAGATGCAACTACCTTTCTAGGTTTCCAAACATCGTAAGCCAAGGTCAGTGACTTTATACTGGATGCGCTATAGCTGTGGGGTTGTTGGCATTTCTGTTTGTTCAATATGGCTTCTTCGTCATAGTAAGTTGACGGGAAGCTCTGATATTGACAATTGGATTCGTGAGGCAAAGGATTCAACAATTAGCTTTTGGAATGATCATGTAGAGCAGCCTGTAAGATTTTTCTCGAAACTGCATAAATAGTTAGTGTTGATAACCTTTTTGTTCTTCAATTGAGCTGGGTATGCTTTCTTTTATCAATTTTAAATTTTTCATTTTATGTTACGGGATGTGTTATACTTCCAACAGTATTTCTACCTTTGTCCAAAACATTCATTAATGATCATATGTTAGCAAATTTCTGCAACAGACATCTGGAAGAAAAGAACAGAAATTTCTCATGAATATCAAATTGCTTACAAAGAATATTATGTTGTTTGAATTGTTTGTGAAGAATATTAGAATCATTTAATGATTTCAAAAATCAGTACGTAACGAGTGATCACATCCGTTTTTTCTAGACTGTCATGTACTAAATGATGATATGTAACTAGCATGTCTAAATGATTCCTTAGATGTAATAAATGTTGCAGCAAGTTTTGACTAATTGTATGTGTCACAGAAGATGTGGCTACAGTTGATGTATCTCAATTGGGTACCCGAATCCCCCCACCCATTAGGTCTAGGTGGAAGCCTAAAATCCCATCTAGGCGTTGAGGTTTTTTGATAAAAAGAAAAAAAAACCTTCCTCCGTCCACGCAATTCCATTTTTCTAAGAATTTTCCTGCCATGTAATTCTAGCAAATTCAACACTTGCAAATTCATAGACAACAACTGACTAAGCCTTATTTCAGTAAACTTGGTTGACTATGTCAATTTTTTAGCTTCTCCATTGGGTCAAATGTCATATATATCCAAAGGTTCAAAGCAATTGAATACTTTTTAACTACATCATGCTGTGATAATTTTGATTTACCTCACCCTCTTTTAATTCGTTCTACTTGATTACATTACCCTTGTGACTGAGAGCTTCTTTCAGTCTGCATAATCATACTCCAACCAATGAATTTGTCCCTTAATTTATTATAACAGGCGCTATCTTCACTTGTTGTCTTATATCGGTGACAACAATTTTAGGGAGGTGACTGTCAGTTCTTCGGAAAACTATCTATGCATGTATCCTGATGTGGTCTTTATGGGAAAAAACCCAAGTGTGTATATCCTGATTTCACCTTTATTAGATAAATAACTGATGTATTTGATATTCTAAAGCTTAATTTATTTTTCTATTTTTTATTTATAAAAATCATTAGCCATTCTTATGATAAGAGATCTTTCCACATCTTATGCACATTTTGACTTTTGAAATTACTTATATTCATGGTTGTCTCTCTCTTTCTAAATTCATTTTTGATCAGCTTCTGTCTATAAGGAATGAGCTTTTTGAGACTTTTCGGAAAAGGCAAAAAGGTGGAATGGAACGTGAAGTAGTGCAGTTGACTGCTGACTCTCTACACAGGTTGATTGGAAAGTTGATAAAAATTGTATTCTCTTAGTTGTCTCTCTGTCTTCATCTCTACACGCGCGCGCGCGCACACACACAGAGACATGATGAAAATTGAAGTGTTCTTAGTTGTTTGTCTTCATCTCTACACACACAGAGAGAAACATACTTGATGATTTAAGTGTTCTTAGTTGTCTCTCTGTCTTCATCTCTACACACACGACTCTTTTTGTCAATTTCCCATTTGTCATTTTTGGGAACCTTTATTTATGCTTTTGTTGGACATTTCCTGCACTAGTACCGGTATATCTCCTTGTTTCTGCTCATTCTTACACCAGAGTGCACTAATCCTTCTGTGTTATTTAGTTTCCCCACAATTCTTGAGTTTTTGAAATTCCTTTTCTCTCGTAACATTTTTGAACAAAATGATGATTGTTCAATATCTTCCATCAATTACAAAAGCACCAATTATATTATTCCTGCATTAATACGTAAACCAAGAATAGACTCAGAGGGGAACAAATAACAAAAATTATACCTGATAGAAACGAGAACTGAACTTAAAATGCTGAATTTCACAGTAACATGATAAATTATATATGACTCAGGAGTAGCACTGGGAACTGATAAAGTTCATGATGAATTGGAGTTGGCAATTCAAATTTCAAAATCTTACTGAAATGAAATTATTAGTAACCAACAATCTTGAAACTGCCTCGCCTTCCTTTCTGGAGGATTGCCATCTTTTTGCCATTTACAATGTCAAGACAATTGATTTTGAAGACAAATGTTGTTTGAAGGGATGGATGTATTTCAATATTTTCCTATCTTGGTGTTCCGTATTAAGGATTGCCCCATGTTCTGGTATTGTCTGGACTTGAGGTATTAAAAGTTGATATTCATTGGAAGCTGCTGCTATTTGTAACCATGCCAATTAGGTGACGAAAAGTTTGGCTGCTCTTCTTGTTTGAGGAATCATACAAAAGAACTTATCCTGGTGTGGATTTAGATGTTCTCAATATTTTCCAGTTAAAGTTTTTATAGAATCTTATGATGTGCACCAGCACGACCACTGACACTTGCACATTTACAGTTGTTAAGGCTGTCATATGGTTTTTAACATTCTTGATACTTTTGACTGCTTAATTTATTGTCCCCACAAATGCATAATGGAACATAGGACTGCAGTTGTTGCATATAAACCAGGCAGCTCAAGTTACCTAGCATTTAGTTACCCCATTTCTCTCCTTTTGTATGTAATGTAGTATATATCAAGTAATCACTATGATTTAATTGATTTTCCATAGAATCCCTCCCGTCAACTATGGTTAAACGTCCTGGTAAAGAACCCATGCTCCTTCGATTTAAAGTATTTATTATAAAAATACTGATATAGCATAACTAATAGGCAGTTTGCCACTCCTTAAAAGGCTGTTTAGTGTAGCTTCTCATGTGATGCTACTTATCTTCTTTTTTTTCACTGCTTTGTTCTTTTTTCTTGAACCTTAACTCCTTAAGTAGTCTTTTACCTCCAGTCAGCAGGTGATATCAGCATTTTTTTTTCCTATTTATTCTTCAGATGCAAATAATAGGAATGTAGTTTACCAGTTTCAATTCCGGCAGCAAGATTATGATTCCTCTAATGTTATTTCATTTCTGTTATGTTGGTGAGTCAGTGACATAGATTCCTACTTTATGTTTTGATTACACTTGTTGACAAATATCCCCTGTCGTTAAATTTTTTTTTTTTTCCCCTCATAATCTGGTAAAGCTCCTGCACCAACGGCATTCTTCTAGTGGAACAGGTGTCATCCACTTAGTATATTTCTTGTTCTTAAATCATCGACAACTACTAATGAAGGACTCCTCGAAAAGTTTTAAGGATTAGTAATCTTTTTAAGAATCTAAAAGATTCAGTTTTATACACTGAGTCATGAGTCCACAGAGATGGAGCATGATAGATACTTAATTTTACAAAATATGTTATTTGGATGTTTTGACCTTTATATGATCCTGATGTCTTTCCTTTGCAGAATGTTACTAGCTTTCAGTGAGCAGACAGTAGGTAAAAAATTTCCAGAGAATGCTTCTGACCAAGAAATGCTTGAGATTGTAATGCTCAGGTAAGATCTCCTGCTTTGTAAAACATTCTGTCTGGTGACATGCAGAAGTGTCTATCCTACAAGTCATAACTCTCTCATGCATTGAGGCTGATTTGACTAGACTTTTCAATGTACTTTTCTTGAATTTTTCTCTAGTTAAACAGCATCTTAAATTTTTGGCATCGATTAAGAGTTACTGTACAACTTTTGGAATTGATTAAGTTGCATATCGGCAATATCTTATTTGATCAGATATGTCATAAGTCTACGAGCTGTACATACAAGTTTAAGTGAAGTGCCTAAGTCTTATTTTCCTTCCGTCTTCTTCCATTTTATATTTTCTTTTTTAATCAATTTTATATTTTTCTTATCTCTATACATCACTTCATGATAATAAACCTGGACTCACAACTAAATAACACGGAAAGCATGCATTTGGAAATGCAACTGATTCAAATTCCATATATGGGATGTTATGGTTGAATAGTATAAAGCTGAGCAACTGTTTATATATCTTTTTTTTTTTTTTTTTTTTTTTTTTTTTTTGGCTAAGCAAATTTTATCATGGAACACCAACTGTGGTGCAACCCAAGTACAAAATATATTGTGGTTATAATTTGAAGTCTACACACAAATGAGACAAGGCAAAAACTACTTTTCACACCCTACACTGCATATCCTCATATATGCTATCAAACCAATGAAAAAGTGGACCCTGATGAACTATATTACTAACCTTTCAATGGAGGATTGAGTATATGGTCAAGTAGTGGATGTTTCCCAACTCAGTGAGAAAGACAGGCTTTCTAAAGTCAAATTGGGAAGGAAGATTATTAGATCTTAATGCCTTTTGCTCTAAGAACTATAGTGGACAACGTCTATTTTTCATAACTAGGGTTTTCCAACTGGAAAAACTTAATTTTGGTTTCGGTGAAAACACTTAGTTTTGGAAACCGTTTGCCATCAGCGAACTAATACAGGTTGTAGAATATTTAAAACTGAAATTAGTTTCAAAACTTAAGTAGAAGGACTAGAAAGTGCAATGAGGCATTCTTATTGTGAGTGGAGATGAGACATATAGACATGAAAGAGTGGGGATTGAGGACACTTTGTTTTTGTGATTTTGCAAGAAAAAAAGGAGTGGTGGTACATTTCATAATTTGGATGTGATGAGTTGGACAATATTATCCGAAAGCAGATGTTGCAAATTGTAGGCTTTCAGTATCTTAAGAATCCTTGTGACATGTCGTGTGATGTCTAGACTTTATAACCCTTTCTGTGTGAGGGGGTGCATCTTCATGCACATAGATCAATGCACTCATGCACCATCTCTGTGTAAACCAGGCACCGGTGAACAAAGTATTAAGTTACTGAATCAATTTGCGTTGTAGGTACGAAAAAGAACTTACGCATCCCATACAGGGTCTTATGGGTGGAGAGCTTGCTCGCAGTCTTCTTATCCAGGTTATATACTTTTTCTTTTATGACCTCCAGCGATTTTCTGGTTTCGTGACCTGAGTTAACAACTTCTCTACAAACAGGTTCAGAAGCTAAAATTGGATATTGAAGAGTGAGTTATTGAAACTGAGATATTTTTGATAGAAATCCTACATTTGTAACTTGAGTTTTTCCGTTATGATTAATCCTTAAAACAGAGCAATGCTTGAGCTGGACCAAATTCTGAGGGCGAACGAAATTAACTTTGCTATTCTAGCTGCTTTGCCTGCTTTCTTTCTCTCCCTTCTTCTAGCCGTGTTGGTGCGTGCCTGGTTGAAACAGGTACACAATTTAGGTTTTTCTTCTGGAATATTACTTCATATATGGTCTTAGGAATATATGTTCTTGTTGGTTACCTAATTACCTGTTTTTGTCAATGTCAACATCGTATTTTCATTGAATCTGAAGAAAGATCAATGCCATCCTTTTCTTCTGAATATTTTCTTTTAAATCCGTGTAAGTTTGAATGGTATGGGTCAATCTTAGATAATATCTAATTGTCGTTTTTGGTTATTGCTCAACTTTAAGAATAAATAGACAGTTACCTTGTGTTATAATGTAACATCTTACAATCTTTGCAGTTCATTTGAGGTGAAAATCAGTTGAGATAATGTTGAGCATTCCTTTGCTCTTTTGCCTCTTGACCTGCTTACCTTATTTTCTTAGCCATAATTTACACCTGAAATTGTTTGCCGCATAACTGATAAGTAGTTTGTTGGATTAATAGTCCACCAGTTGTTACCATTGTTAACTCAACCACTAAGTTCCTTTTTCTCAAACATTAGTAGCTGCATCAGTTATAAATCTAACACGTACACATATATGTAGGTGAAGTTATACAGAACATGTTTCCCACGTTGCTTCTGAAGCATCTGTCTTGCAAAAATTCCAGCAACCCAAACTGAATATCTGCTTTTTATTTCTGTGGACTATCATGATAAATGTTTCTTATTGCTTCCCAAATCACCTTCGTTAGAGTAATTTCATATATTTAGTAAAAGAGACATGGTTTATCTGTGTACTTTACTTTTTTATGTGTAGATATCTATTATCTCACAGGTCACTGTTATTCTAAAGTGTAGTGTTAAGTGTTGGAAAATTATTGAGCGCACACATATTTAACTCCTGCTGGACAAAATTAGTAAAGTCAAATAAGGATATTCAGTATTTAGCTGAATTGAAAGTATAACGTGTTTGTAAGTGCAACATATTGGGAATGCACGGCAACGCCGTTATCCAGTAGGGCCCAGTTGATGTTGAATTGAGATTTCATTGTTGGAGAGATTGAGACACAGTTCGTAGGAAGACTGTATGCAAATGTTAGACTCTCTTTCAGAAGGTTAGATTTTGAGCATGATAGTACTCGTCTTGAAAAGGGGCTTCCATTGCATTAGATGAGAGAGAAAGTTTAGTTTCTGGAATGGCCGGTAGAGTAGGGTAAAGTTTTGATAGTGTATAGTGGTTTGCCTCAGCGTCAAGTTCGTGGTTATCCTATGTTCTCCTGTATAGTTTGTATGCAAGGCATTCTATACTATCAATTGAAGAATTCATTATTGGTCTTTCGGCATCAAATATTAACCCCCCCCCCCCCCCCCCCCCCCCTACCCCCCCCCCCCCCCCACCCCTTCTCCCTCTTAAGTAGATTCATAATAGTGGTGAGATGATACTTCATAATTTTAAATGTACGGCTAAATGGGGTGGATCTATCTTCAGTTCCTCGCTTTGACACTTAAATCATTTACTCTTCCAAATGCATCTTCTGCCTGAAACCCTAGATCGGTCATCTTTTCCTTGCTACCTATTTTACCCCCTCTTGCCATACTCAATTCAACCCTTGAAAATAGGTGGCTGCTATTTCTGCTCAAATTTGGGATTTGATGAGTCTATTCCTTTTTAACATTTCAGTTGAGACATTCTTATTAAAGCTTAATCATTGTTGAGCATGTTTCTAGTTCCCCAACATTTTCCTTTTTCTGTCACTACCATGAATTAATATTTATCTAGCTCGTTGTATTGAGTTTGAGAAGGACAATTCATCATTAACTGCATCTGCTGAAAGTTTATTATGCTTAAAACAGTGCTCCCTCTATTCTGTGGTTAGAGTTCAAATTCGGAGTAGTTGAATATGTGACTTTCTGAAATAAATATCATATTCTAGTTGTTCCCATACAAGAATGCCGTGTACAAATTTAAATTCACAGGCTGTGTTTCAAATTTTCTTACCAGTAACAGAATGCAAGCATATGTCCCCAATTCACAACTTAATACATCAGCTTAATAAGACTTAGCATAGGAAGGATTATCACATGATGTACTAAATTCCATAATATGTATGGTTCTTTTAAGTGATAGCTGATTACTTATTGCCTTAAATTAGGATACCAGAGCTGAAGGTAGAGGAAGAATAGCTAGGATTCAGAGAAGGCTGCTGCTAGTGGAAATTGAAAGAGCTATTATGCAGTTTCAAACTTACGAAGACCATGGATTGGTATGTCTCTAGCTATTTTTGTGATTCTTTACTTAGCACATTAACTTGTCTAGAAGGATACTCTTGGAAAAATATGATCTGTCTTTGACTATGTCTCTACTGGGAAAATGCCTGATCTGTTAAAAACTTCTCTTCCATAAATATACACACAAGATATGATCTAGTGGAAGGCTTAGTGGGAATATTTTGGGGCCACATAATCACATTTGTGGAGGTTTTATTTTCAATAGTAAGAGATATATTTTTTGAGTTTGATTCATGTGGGTGCCACTAACAACTAGTCCTCCGTTTGGCAATCAATTTATAAAAATTCAATCAAAGTCAAACATTAATTTCAACCACATATGCATACCTACTAATTTATTACCCACACATTTCGTGGGATACACTAATGTTCCTCGTTATAAATTGATTTATAAATTTGCCAAACAGAAACAAGTTTGTCCCAGATAAAACCCTCATCTTTTTTCAGGTTTTCCTTTAATCCTGTCCACCTATATTCTTCGTACAGGTGGCCATTATCTATTTACATTTAAATTTTTGCACTTACGCGACGATGAGATCTTTTTGTGCATCTACAGGATAAAGATGCTCAATGCATGTTTGGTCTGGAATTATACTTTCTTGATTGCTTACACTGTGCTGTGGAGGGGCATGCAAAGGCAACGGGTGAATGGATATGGTTAGTTCTCATTTCATTAGTTATAACTATCTGAAAACTTATAGGAGCTTCTTCCCCTCACACCCAGCACATTCACCCACACAGAAAGGTTGATCAGTGTGTGTGTTTGTAGTGTAACCAATAACTGACCAGTTGTTACTATGAACAGTTTGAGACAGGATATTATTGATTTGGCGAAGCCAGGCCTTGAAACTGAACATAAGCTCGCTATTGCATCGCGCATGGAGCGCGTATATGACTGCTTGCTTCCATCATCAAATCGCAGATAATTCTGCTGCTACCTTGGCCTGTGGTTTGCTTCTACATGTCTGCAATAAATCTCGGCCAATTTTTTGTGGAGTTGCTAGTATCATTTTGGTACTGTCAAGGGAAGAGTGTAATAATCATTAACATAAGTTGTGATAATCTAGTATTTTGTTATGGCACGTGTACCAAATTTATTGGTTGATCAATGATTAATCAAGTTTTCTTGTACCTACCCACTGGAGGATGGAAAAAAGAACTTAATTGTCAACAATCGGAGAATATTCATGGACCCACTACCTGGACCATAGCGAAGGTTTATTGTAACGATGTTTGTGCAGGATTCATTTGTTGCTACACTCTTTTAAGTCTTTTCTGTTATGATTGTGAAACATAAAATATTTGTGTGTATGTATTGCTATGCGATGTGGAATTCGAATAAAAATTTAGACAAATAAATAACAAAATGATGCATATAGTTTATGACAATCAATCAATAATATTGTATTTTTGTTTACCATAAAAATACTGAGAATTTTTTTTTTTTATTTTTTTTGGTAATGGTCATTCAACGGCTACAATGCTTAAGATTTGATGGGGGATCTGTGATTTGTCTTTGCCCCTACTCGGGTATATCTGAATGAACAATTAGGTACGAGGAAGGGGGTGGGGGCATGGAACCTTGTCTTCAAGGAACTACAATCGACATTTTTTTCTAACCATACTGGGCATTCTAAGCAAAAAAGCAACAATTATAATAATACTACACTTCAATAGGGCTAACCTCGAAAGATTTGAGACTGGTAGGGTCAAGATGTAAAGGTTAAGATCCATTTGGGGCTTCTACATGTTAAAATCTCCACCCCAACCCCTAATTTCAGCATGCGATAACACATACTTAGCGATGATATGATATATCATTTTAGCCTCTTGCCTTTAAAAAAAAAAAAAATCTAAAATGCAAATAAGAAGTGACCCCTCAAGAGTACTTGGGAGGATTATTTACTACCACAACTTTGTCGCTACAATCAGATTCAGTATCTAGATGGGTAGCTCTGGGTGTAAATGAATGTACCCTATAAACAGAAAAAAAAAAAAAATATTGGTCCCCTATATCCGCTTCTTCCGCCAACAGTTATCCAATTCAGCTCAAACCTCTGCTTCAATTGGGCTTTAAAAAATGTCTGAAGCACTCATTGAACCACAAAATGTCATTGATTTTGTTGTAAACAAAGGCAATGGAGTGAAGGGTCTTTCTCAAACAAACCTCAAAAGCATCCCTGAACTGTACATCAATCCCCCTGAAGAAAGACTAGACCAAACCCAAGTTGTGACACAAAAATCCATACCCACAATTGATGTGTCCAAATGGGATGACCCAGAAATTGCAGATTCAATCTGCAGGGCAGCAGCCCAGTTGGGTTTCTTTCAGATCATCAATCACGGGATCCCAATTGAGGTTCTTGAAAATGTGAAGAAGGCTGCCCATGAGTTTTTTGAGTCGCCAGTTGAGGAAAGAAGGAAGTATTTGAAAGAAACTTCACCCTCTCCTACTGTGGAGTTGATGACTAGTCACAGTCCTCTGGTTGATAAGGTTTTGGAGTGGAAAGATTATCTTATCCATTATTGTGATGGTCAAGAAATTGAGGGCTCCAAATTCTGGCCTCATGTGTCCAGGTGAGTTTTATGGATTCATATTTGTTTATTTAGCCTTAATTTCTTATTAATCATGGTGATAAGTTGTTCATCTGTAAATCCTTTTTGCCTCATGTAACAAGCATAGAGTAGAATTCACTCTTAAAAACAATCAGGGACGGTATTCAATTTGCTTCTAAGCAACGACATAGGACGTGGTACTCAATAGAGTCATTACAATCTAACCCCCTTTAAATTGACATCCACGGCCGTCTTCGTCCCAGCTGGGTGAGTTCATGAAACTAGTCTTTTTATGGAAGTAGCAATCTCATTATCCGCATCAAGGGTCATCCTAGAAGAGTACCTGCTTTGCTTACCCGTAAAATTGACTTGTAATGAGATGATGCTCGTATAGTTATAAAACGTAGTGATGTGGGACGCAGTTAAGAGTCTCTGCATGGTTTATGAGAAGAATTAATGAAAACGAAGCAATTTTTCACAATAATATGCTTAGAGAAGTAATTTGGAACCTGGAATCAAATTCATTATTGTAGCTTCATTAATGTAAGATTCTTTATTTTCAGTATCAATATTTTGTGGTGGTTGTATGCCAATTGAGGCCATTCTCAACTAGCCAGCATTTTGTTACTCTATTGCAGAGATCAAGTTTTGGAGTACTTAAAGTGGACAAAACCTATTATTAGGAAGCTACTCAATGTGTTACTCAAGGGACTTAACACAGATGAAATTAATGAGGCAAACGAATCTATCCTAATGGGTAAACTGGTTGTTGACTTCATCTATTACCCTGTGTGCCCCAACCCAGATCTTGCAGCGGGAGTAGGCCGCCACTCTGATGTATCATTGATTACCGCCCTCCTTCAGGATGATGTAGGCGGCCTTTATGTCCGAGAACCTGAAGGGAATGGCTGGATCCATGTAACACCAGTTCAAGGGGCACTTGTTATAAACATAGGGGATGTATTGCAGATTATGAGCAATGACAAATACAAGAGCATTGAGCATAGGGTCACTGTCAATGGAACCAAGAACAGAGTTTCAGTGCCTATATTTGTTAATCCTGTACCTAATGCAGTTATTGGTCCTGTGCCAGAAGTTCTTGAGGGTGGTGTCAAACCAATATATAAGCAAGTTGTCTACTCAGATTACTTCAACTATTTTTTCAGTAAAGGCCATGATGGTAAGGAGACAATTGAGTATGCAAAAATATGACAGTTATCTTACTCAAAATATTCAAGATACTGTACTATCCTTTCCTGTAATATTGGTCAATAAAGTCTGTTAGTCCAATATTTATATTTCCTTCTCTGCTTCAATCGATCTTTAATTATATCAGTAAAAGGGGTGTTCGAGTTATGGCACTTTAAGCAATTTGTTAATGAAGTAGCCCTGTTCTTACTCAGTTATTCATTGACGGCTCGCTTTACACCCCCATTTTCTCCTATCATCACCTGTAATGTGTAGAGAAAATTATCTGTCCCTTTAACCGGACACTCCCAGTAACTGCAGAGCAAGTTTATCTTGAGGGACGTCCATTTTTCCCGAATGGAAGGTGCAAAAGGATGCTATTAAAAAGGATCACTGGCATAGGACACTGGGATTGCTACGGAATTAATTAGTTCTCAGAGGCTCTTCCAAGGATCCCTCGTCTAAGATTCTTGGGAGGAGGATCAAGTTGGCGCTTGCGAACACCTTGATGCACTTATCTCCATTCAACTCTTCAAAATTGAAGGCTATAAGATTTCTTACCTTTTCGCTAACCATGGTTAATTACTCGAAGATACTTCACACTAAAGTTAAGCTAATTAGTAGCAGCACCAAACCTGATTCTTAGTTCGGTTTTTTATCCCGAGAAAAAAATATATATATATTCTTGAGAATTTGTCGAGGAGCATCACAGGCACTCATTCACGTGATAGTTTGCAAGCAAAAAACAAGTCAATATCCAAAACAAAAACCAAAGTTGCATGCATAGAATACGACATTGGGATTGCACAAGTTCGGCATCAGATCACGGAATCTCAGTGACCAAAAAGGATTTGCCCTGTATCGTGTAAAAAAATAGTAAAGCCAACAAGTTCGTAACCCAAAATCTTGCTTCTTTTGCAACTGCTGTCAGTCACGGGTCTAGAGAGCTCTCCTACCCATGCGGCATGGCAAGATTGCGATATGTGGGTTCAATGTTAAATTATCGGAAAGTCCACTAACGATTTCCCTTATGCTGATATTGTTTTGAGCTTCCTCCCCAGAATTCATGTTATATACATCCCGCGCTTAGCTTGCTTGCCTGTGTGTGGAAATGTTGCCCCAAGGATTCTGGCAACTTAGGGGCCGAACGAGAGGTCCGTTACATGTCGCAGTTGTTCGCAACTTAGTTAATTATTTTCCTTCATTCATAGCACCTCTTGTTCGTAGTGACTATTTAATGCAAAATGCTCTCAAAATATATTGAACTATTTCTCTCTATATTTTGTCCAAATTATAAATATTTTACGCGAATATTTTAAAGAAGTGTTAACATTTTCAGCATTATTCCACTGCATCAGCAACACCAAGAAACTCTACCAAAAAAATTACTTTCTAATTGGTCATATGTTAAAAATCATGTAAATTTTAATGTTTTTAACACTTTTATTAATTGAACGTGACATTTAAGCCACGGATTTTTCTTTAGTGCAATAAAGTTTTAATAAACTGAGAATTTAACTACTGAAATGTTTGGTTTTATATACAAAACTATAATAAGAATTTCATTTTTCTTTCATTTTTCATAAATAATCAAGATCACCCCTACCATCAGGCAAAACGAAAAGTGGAATACATTCGACCCAGTTAAAATGAAGTTAATTCCAGAAAGAAACGACTAAAAGAAGCTCGATGTAAGCAGCCTTCTACTTTGGGGGCGGAGAGACGAGGTGTATCGCGGTATGGTCAGCGCATCTATTTTGGGTACAGAGGGTCCGAGAA
>CAIGRB010000367.1:0-10316 GCA_903798255.1 Fraxinus quadrangulata | reverse complement strand
GCAAAATGCTCTCAAAATATATTGAACTATTTCTCTCTATATTTTGTCCAAATTATAAATATTTTACGCGAATATTTTAAAGAAGTGTTAACATTTTCAGCATTATTCCACTGCATCAGCAACACCAAGAAACTCTACCAAAAAAATTACTTTCTAATTGGTCATATGTTAAAAATCATGTAAATTTTAATGTTTTTAACACTTTTATTAATTGAACGTGACATTTAAGCCACGGATTTTTCTTTAGTGCAATAAAGTTTTAATAAACTGAGAATTTAACTACTGAAATGTTTGGTTTTATATACAAAACTATAATAAGAATTTCATTTTTCTTTCATTTTTCATAAATAATCAAGATCACCCCTACCATCAGGCAAAACGAAAAGTGGAATACATTCGACCCAGTTAAAATGAAGTTAATTCCAGAAAGAAACGACTAAAAGAAGCTCGATGTAAGCAGCCTTCTACTTTGGGGGCGGAGAGACGAGGTGTATCGCGGTATGGTCAGCGCATCTATTTTGGGTACAGAGGGTCCGAGAAACCGAGACTGTGAACTTTTCATACAGATGACGTCAAAATTTTCATACTTCAATTATGATATGCAGCTAAAAACATTCTATAATGGCAGAGAATTAGATGCCATAACGATTTAATTTCATTACAAACATTTCCAATTGTCAAAGTATTCATGGTACAATAAAACTTGGTGTGTGAAAAGCTTTTGAATTAACATCATTAAATTCTACGATTCCCACTAGATAAAATGACAATTTAATTTCCCAAGTGCCAAACAAAATTGGTGTTACTTTCTCCTTTACCCTAAAAGACGAAAGAAAGGCACAAAGGAGACGAACGACGATACTGCAAGAATATAAATCTCATGAACGCGCAAGAAGAAAAAAAAAATTAGGGGAGGGATACATACTCATAGCTTTTCTTTCTTTGCCAAAGACTCTGCCTTATATTCACTTCCAGCAGTGACCACGAAGCCTGCTCCAACCTGAAACCAGTGCATAGAATTATATCGAGGACAAAGACAGATGCACCTTACATGTGTAATTGTGTGTGTGTGTGTGTGTGAGAGAGAGAGAGAGAGAGACCTGGCAATCCTTCAAAACGACGCGCTCTTGGAGCTGTACATTGCTGCAGATAACAGAACCTTGGATGGAGCAACCATCTCCAACAGTGACATGGTCCATAATAACTGAACTGACAACCTGCAAACATATAGAGCCAACCATTTCAATAGTTAATAACTATTTGTCCAGATAATCAACGGCTGCGTCAACTAAAAAGAGTTTTATCTCTTTAAGTGCAGAATGAACATCTTCGATTTTTTATGTTCTTTTCTCATATGCTTCACTAATGGTGATCACAAGGTAAACACGATTCTGTATTATTGCTGAAACCAAACCATTTACCTTCACATTTGAACCTATCCGACAATGACGGCCAATGACAGATTTTTTCACACTGCACTTGTCGCCCATCTGTGAACCATCCCCCAGCACACATTGTGGTCCCACCTGAATCAAAACCATTTGCTCAATTAAACATAGAGTGATAATCCAACCGAACAAAAGTGTACAAAAGAACCTACACATGCTGAAAAGTGTATTTAAGATCATTCATACATCTAACCAAGGACTATTACATGCATGTAATTATGATTTAAGCATGATCGTGTATATAAATACAACTCACCGTGGTTTTAGATCCAAGTACAGCAGAGGGATGAATCACGTTGTTATGAACAGAAAAAGAGTAGCCTGATAGATGATTTGCATCTCCTACTACCTGAGCCAGTTAAGACTTGAAATCAGCTCGCACAATAAAATGTTAAGAACGATGAGGCAAATAGAAATAAAACATGTAGCAAACTTTCAAACATGAAACTCACATCTCGGTTTATGTCGCTAAATGCTTGAATGGAATTTAAGCGGGCACAATACTTGCTCTTGTTCGCAATATAAACACAACATTTATGAGTTTTCCTTGTCATTGAGGCAGAACCATCCAGACCCAAGGGATAGAGTTCGTGAAAACTTGGAGTAGATGCATTAGCCAGAAGTTGAGATGTCAAGATTTTAATGTTCTGCATAGCATCCTTACCATTGCCATTTTCGTCTGATTGCACTCCATTTGACAATAATTCAGATCTCTGATGTGTCATCAAGAAAATGAACCAATTAGAACTTGTCAAAGATCCAATTTCCTATCTCCAAATACAAGACTATCAAGCTTCAAACACTAACCAGCTGGCTCCTAACAAGATAGGGCAATACATCACGTCTCAAACTTTGGTAAGTTTCCTTTTGATTAAGAACATCTTGCAGAATAGATCTATAAAAAGTCGAGTGAAAAAGTTGTAACATTTAGAGTGGATTGAGTTACAATCAAAGAACAAGAACTCGTTTAGATGCATAGAGCGAAACCTCGAACCTCTTGAATGCATATATATGAGCATCCATCAGATCAGCACGAATTTCCATCTGCATTAGGAATGAATTGAAAGAACAGAGATAAGGAAGAAAGGAAAACATTATCAATATTTTGCTAGAAACGTATAAATCTTCAGCAACATTTTTTGGCTGACCATTATCCACGCAACATAACATTGACTAGAGAAACATATCTAGAAATGATTTTGGATTTTTCGTGAGACTTCTAAATTGAATTTATGTATAATTTCAACTTCATAAATTATATTGAACCCCAAATCCCATATCAAATGAAGAGAAAGGAGAACAATATTTTATGTGTTTCCATGTCCACATCTCCCAGAATTTGAAGCCCGACACATATCCATTCCCCATACCAAGTCCTGGTAGCTAGGAAAAAAATTTCTTTATGGCGTTATTTTCTGTTCAACACCAGTGGATTGGCAGAGGAAACTATTTACCTGGCTGACAGCTCGGAGAATGCTCTTCTGGACTCGAATATCTTTCTCAACTTCAGCTCCTTTCACAAGTCACAGAGATGTTTAGTGAGGGAAATTTTCTAATCACATAACATTTAGAATCACGTGGATATTCAAACATCTCACCAGCTCCTATATGCAATAGAAATTGCTTAGTTGGGTCCAGTGCTATAATGTTATACCGTCCTGGTTTCTTAGCTTTGTCTTTTGCACCAGATGAACCTGAATCAGATGGTCCGCTGACAGGAGCGGAGCAAAGCAGAGCAGTTACTACAGCGTCGTGTCGTCTGTGAGCAGCTGCCACTGCCCCAGGGGGAACATCACAAACCAAATCACCACTCACAACCTACACAGGGAAACAGGTGAATTGCTGAAGCAATACAATGCTAAAAAACTAAAATGCCAAAGTAGATTAGAATTCTAACCAAGATGTCCTTTGCAGTCAGTCTGTGATGAATAGCTCGAATAGCACCAGCTGTTCCAACATCCTCAGGAACTGCAGCCACCTGCAGTAGTTAAATTATAATCAAGCTAAATTGTGGGAAAAGATAAGATAGTCAAGACAGAAGTAGAATCCTCATAATTAAACTGGTATCGAAGTGTATCGTTCTGATTTACCAATAAAATCATATTTTACATAAACAAAGGTCTTCAAAATTAATCAAAGCACAGGGCTTCTGATTATGTGATTCTATTCAGCATTAAGTAACTAGTTAAAGTGGTCTTGGACCAGTCTTCTTAATGCACAAGTCATATATAAAAAATCTGTCTATTTTTAGATCTAGGAAAAAGGGCTTTCTAACAATTAAAACAAGAGTCGAACTGGACAACATAACTCTGTAAAGCTAAAAATCTGACCATTGGGCATCACTTCATATGAAAAGGATTATTAGGATTAGAAAACAATTATACTATATAAGATCACAAAAATATTAGTAGAACTCTGGTACAACTAAAAGATTGTTCTAGTTGGATTTAGAGTAGTGTTGACTTTAGGAATCAGAACCCCACTTGGCTAAAAAATATTACTTGGAAAAGGAGCAACTTTCCTAAAATCCACCGTGATTCATACGAGTGATCAGATGTTAATAGAACAAGTTAATAGAGGGAGGTGTAAACTGGTAAACCAAAAGTAACATGGACCAATTTGGTAGCTAAGAATTTAGTAGCTTTCCAATATATGCATCAATGAACCAAATGAAGTGGTAAAATTAGATTCGTGTAACCAATCAAACAATTAATGGGAATAAGATTGTTACTGCTTTTGTGGCCAGACATGACTACTATGGCTGCCATTCAGTTTAAGATAGTAGGTCCCTTACCTGAGGCATGATTTTCAGCTCAGCAAGACAGTTTATGAGATATATGAGAAATAAGCTAACAGAAATTATTACCAAACTTGAGCTAACAGAAATTATTACCTAACAGGTTCAAATCCCAGAGTGCCAAAGGAAAGTTACAAATGTCACTAAAGAGAAAAACACTAGTAGTAGTTGTCACTCATTAAATCTGTTATAGGAATGTCATTTTCATAAAAGATGTGATCCTAACGTTAAAAATCAACATATTTGATTCCACGTATGGAGAAACCATATAAAATTAAGTGAGATACAAAATTTAAGTCGCTGCTAATCATATCCTTGTGATATAGCAGATGAGAAAATACAGAAAGAGAAGCAAAGAATGCAGAATACTCAGCACAAAAGGTTAATAGGATTTATTGGGATGTGAAATGATCTAACTAATAAATCCACATCTCTGACGGGAGTCTCCATTTCAGTTCATATTCTGTATTGCTCATCCACTTCCTGTGTAGGTAGGAGGGTTTGGAAGAGAAACAAACATAATGTTGTCATGTACTTCTCATACTTCACTTTTTCAAAGAAACCCCATTAATATTTATCACAAGAAACATGCCTCCAATAAACATTTCCTCACTTGCTCCCGAACGTCAACTTCAACGTTATTTCTTTCCAACAGGGATTTACCTCATCTACCATTAATATAGCGCTTTATACACTAATAAACCGAACAGATGAAATGGATCCTGGCATATGCCATGCATTTACTCATGGACTAGGATGCATATAGTCTATAGCAACGAATCATAATTTCATATCATCAATGGATGACAATTTCCAATCTTTCTGAGATCTACTTATATACTCACCATTTTTTTTCACAAAAAACTTGATGTTAATAATAATAGAAACATATTTCAATAATCAAAAAGGTATGGATCCATGTAACATCATGAAATAAAAACAATGTTCAGAATAGAATACATCTATATAGATAAGAATAATAAATAGACGAAGCACTCTCCTAGTCTATAGAAATCTGTAAATTCATCATGATACTAAAAGCTTAGCTCTATCCTATAGCTCAAAAACTTTTGCTTACGTTCTTCAAAAATCCTTTTGTTCCGCTCTGCCCAAATCATCCAAAAGATGGCTGAACCCACTGCTTTCATATAACCTCACCCATCTTGCCCTTGAGAAAGCCAATTACTTTTCAAGAAGTGAGTCATTACACCAGCCCAAGAAAACCCAATAAAACCAGTCTCCTGGAGAAGCATACAGCTCAACGATCTTGCAATATCACAATGTAAAACAAGTGATGTTTACATTCCACAAACTAGAATTTGGAAGTTACCAACTCAAAATAAAGCTGTTTGAATCCACATATTCACAAAACCCTTGCTCAAAGTTCAAGCCTATGTTTCCTAACAAACAATTTCTTAAAAAATTATACTCGAAAGTCCTGCACTATGAGGCTCATTCACTAGAGTAGGAAAAATCTACTTCCAATATCGAAACATTTATTGTTCGATTAATCTCATTGACAACTTGTAGCCTTGTATTTACGAGTTCACAAAATTGCTAGTTCGTTGATTGTCCTGACTAAGCCTCTCTTGTTTTGTTTTCTCAAAAAGTGATTGTATTAAAATGTTTTATGTTCTCTTCTCTTGTTCATAACAACTAAAGCCAACCTAAAAGAGTTATTATAAGCATTCTACCAAAAGAAACAGTTAGTCACTGAATCCAAGCTCACAATCGAATAGCTTACCAACTACATCTCTTCATGATAAACGTTTGGCTTCATTTACAAACTACTCAAGTTTGAACGAAGTTTGTAATTTATTTATAAAGATCTCTTTTTTCCTTCTTTTTCATTACCGTATTCACTGAAACAGACAACTTCAATCAAAACATACCTCGACATGTAATCGATCAATATATGTGCTGGAAATCCAAGCACTGACAGAAAGCGCTGCAGTCTCCCCTTCAACAACCTAAAATTAAAAGCAAACCCAATTTTACAATTTCCCCTCCGAACCTATCAATAACGAATTTGGTTCATAACAAAAGGTAAAAATATGATAAAACAAAGAAACAATGACTTACAACAATAAGATCCTTAAGGCTTTTCTGCTCCAGAAGATCGAGAACGTAAGACAGAACCGGCCTGTTCGCCACCGGCAATAAGGCTTTCGGAACCTCCTGAAATTTTTTCCAACTGGGTGTAATTTTTTTCCGGCAGACAATGAAAAAAATAAAATGAACCTTACGAACAAGAAATATAGGCATTCGTGAGAGTGACCTTAGAAACGAGAGGAACCAAGCTTTTCGAAAAGCCGCCTGCTAACACCACCACTTGAAAATCCATTCCTCCTGTGATTTCCCTATACAGTTCTTTACCAGTCCGCTTGTGGGGGTGAAGAAAAGAACAAAAAAAAGATTCAACAGAGGTGGGATTTTCAATTAGCGCGTTATTGTGAAGTTTTAGGAGGTTCAGAGTATTAAGAAAGTAACAGGAGAGCAGGGCATCATATTGTGTATGAACCGGGCAAAAACCAACCCAAACCGCTAAAACTTGTCAACCCAAAACCAATCCAAACCGATCGATTTGAGGTTGGTTTTTAAGTTCGATTGAATTGTGTTGAATTGAAAAATAAAAGGACAACTTACAAAAATATGTATATTGAAAAATTATATGAAAAGTATTTTGAAAGTAAAAAATATTTTGTAAAATTAAATGTCATTTTTTTATTAAAAAGTGAAATACAATGTCGTTTTTTAAAGTTAAATGTCACTTTTATTAAAAAATAATGTTTGTCGCTCAAAAAAGCGATAAAAATCCAAAAAAAAAAAGTAACAAACAATAAAAAAAAAAGTGACATAAAAAAGTGACAAATATTAAAAAGGTAACAAAAATAATTTAAAAAAAAGTGAGGAAAATGACAAATTCAAAAAATACACACTAAAAAAAGTGATAAAACCAATCACAAAAGTTATAAAAAAAATTTTTAAAAGTAACAAATTATAAAAAAAGTAAAGACAGAAAAAAGTGATAAACATTCAAAAAATGACTAAAAAAAGCGACAAAACACTAATCAAAACATATATTTGTCACTCAAAAAAGTAATAGATTTTTTTTTTAAAGTAACAAATAATAAAAGAAGTGACAAAACTTTTGAAAAAGTGACAAAAAATAATTAAAAAAAAAGTGATAAACACCAATCAAAACATTATAATAGATCGAGGGGATAGTTAATTTTTCTGTACATATTATCTATTTGTGATTATACTTCATTTACATTATCTAAACATAGAACAAAACTTAATTTTAGGGATACAAAAACCTATAATTTGGAAGCGGCAAAAATTCAGAAAAAAAGCGACAGAAATTAAAAGAGAGAGAGAAATTTACATTTGGTGAAATCGAAAAAGTGTAATGTTAGAGAGAGATATGTTGGTGATAGACAAATATACGTTTGTTGATTATATGTTGGTGATATTAAGAGACAATATTTTAATTTTTATTTCTATCTTTAATATTATCGAGGACGCCCTGTGAGCAACACCTATTATATTGTGCAACTCATTAGATGTTGAATTGGTCATATGAAGAATCTACTTCGTCGCCATTAAATCATTCTACTAATAGTTACAGCGAAACGTCTCCTCTTCTCTATTTGACTCAGTTCTAAAGCTTATTAGGTATAATATGTGTGATATACATCAGTCCGCATCAACCATATTTGCACAAAATCGAAAAGTGAAAATAAGAGATTAAGAAATATATACAAATTTAAGAAGGAAAATTAAATCTTGGTTGGTGGGGTCCACATCGACACTACTTCCATTATCATCATCATGAATTCGATCAAGAACCAACACCAACACCAACCTCATAGCAATCGCCTTCGAATCCAGGCTCGATTGAAAAAAAAAAAGTCTTTCCAACTACGACATTGGCGGAAGAATCCACTTCGCTTCCGATCTCCGCCACAATCTCATTTTTGGCATTGAAAATGATGTAGTTCCGATTCACGAAGGAGCCTTCTATTTGGTACTCTTCGTAGGGAGTATTGCACATCTTCGTCGTCATGCTCGACCATCCAATTACTGATAACCTGTGCACGCTGAATAATGGCTTCTTACCTTTGATTCTCTCGTCGAAGAAGCCTTCTTACATCTGAAATGGCTATATTCCTTTGAGTGCGTGTGTTTTCGGATTTGGGATTTGGGGGTTTTTTTATTACATATTAATTACATTTTAAATGGTTTAATTAGTTAATAGGGTATTAATCAAATTAATTATTTTTTAGTGTATTGGGCCAAATTTACCCAAAATAAAATTTGTGGTCGGTGTGGGTCTCGAGTTATGAATTAAAACTCAATCCAACCTAGTCCAACTTGATGAATTAAAAAATAATACTTTAAATGGAAAATCTAAATAAACACAATAGTGGAAACAAGAAAAGAGAGAGAGAGAGAGAGAGAGAGAGAGAGACTTAAAATGTACAAACGTCTCTCTTTTTTTTGTACATATTTTCTTTTACAAATCTAAATAGACACATGTTATTTATTATGGTTTTTACAAGAAAGCGTCATTTTCCTCAAGAAAACTAAATCTTGTTTCATGGACAATGCAAATTTTGACTTTGACTCACCATTTTACAATGTGATTGAAGTTCCAAGAGGAGAATTGGAGAGTTGTACTGCAAATCAACCATACAAGGCACAAATGTTCCTCTTATGAACAAAGGAGTATTTTACTTCACATGCAATGTCTCAAATTACTGCGCATTAGACTTAAAGGTTAGTGTCGCTATTGATGAGATATGATTATAATTTTTTTTTCAATTTTATACAATTCACAGTGTATCCCTAAGAAACTCCCCAATCCTCGGTGCTGCAATGAAGAGGATGAGGACACTCGTTGTTACCACCACGTAAGCAGCATCGCGGTGCTGCTGTAATGAAGAAGAGGTTGGAGCCTCTATGCGTTGAGGCACAACAGCTATGCCTTGCGATGATCTATACCAGGAGCCTCTACGCATAGAGTGCATCCCCATCGGAGCATTACTGCAATGTACATTCCATCAGAGCCTCTGCATGTAGAGGCGCAGCAGCTGCGAAGCGCCTCTATGGCGATCTATGCCAGGGTACTGCACTTCCCAACTCAGTCGGTCACAGATCGCCGCACGCAGCGACGATCTTAAAATTTCTCCCATTGTGGTGTTTCTCAGACGATTTGTGGTAGTCAATGGTTTGCGTGGTAGCAACGGTGGTGCGATGCAGTGATGGTGGTTTGTGCGCCGCTGCACACATTTTTCCCTCATAGAGGCACTCCACCCACTGCAGAAGATGGCGACCCTGCTTGGGTTTTTTGGTTGTTTTGATCGTTGATGGTTTGCTTGGTTGTTGGGTTGTTAGTGATTGTGGTAGTGGTGCGATAGTGGTGGTTGTTGATGGTGGAGGCGGTTGTTGATGGTCGGAGATTTGATACTGGTGGTTACGGTAGTTTTTGTTGACAGTGGATTGGATTTGGTGGTGGCGTTTTTGTTGGTGTTAGTGGTGGTGGTGGTGGTGTCGTGATGTTTGTTGGGGCGATAGCGAGGTGAGGGTTGTCGCACGTGGCTGTAGTGTTGGTGGTAGTGGTATGTGACCCACCATTTGGTGTATGTGACCAACTATTTAATTGTGACCTAAAAATTTGATAATTTGTAATTGAAAAATAATTTGTGATCAACTAATTTGAAAATATATGACCGACAAATAAATTGTGACATATAATTTTTTTTTATTTGTGACTGATGAAATAATATGTGGCCAATTAATTAGATAATATGTGACGTCGTGAACTATAAATATGCACATGTGACAATTAATTGTATAATTGTAATCTTAATATATTTAATTAATAAAATATTTTTAATTCATTAATTAATACCTGAATTTTGAATTAAAACTTAAAAACTGAAAATTGAATTGCCCCATACTTAAGGCCCCGACTTGTGAATTTTTCCCTTAAAAATATGGGAAATTACAAAAAATCAAGTGTTTAAAGATTGGTTTTTAAAAATCAGGTCTACAATTTATTTATT
>CAIGRB010000353.1:31804-59800 GCA_903798255.1 Fraxinus quadrangulata | reverse complement strand
AGAAGATCGGGAGTCTAGAATTTATAGTGAATCTTGGAAGCTACAAGAGGTAGATCAGGAGATCTAGCAGATTAGCTAAATACTATCTACATAACAGATCGTGAGTCTGGAGGAACAAAAGATCTTAATATTGCAGTGTTTACAGCAGCTAGTGAAACTAATTTGGAATTAAACTGTAACCCACATTATCTATAGTGGAGGTAATTGGCTTGGTTCCGGAGTTTTTACCCAGTTGGGTTTCTCCATCATCAATACTGGTGTTCTTTATTACTTTTCATATTACAAACTGTGGCAATTCAACTTAGGATAATTTGACTATTTGTTTAACCAGCTAGAAACTGTCAAAAAATGACTTGTTGCTTTTAATAAAATAATTTCGCAATTAAAATCGAACTTAGTTAGTAAACCACGTATTTTCAATTTCCAAGCTGATATAGAATGTAATTATGGGATGGGTTGAGATTTTGTTGGGCCGAATTTTTTGTCCAGGGTTAAAATTGCACATAAATTGTAGCCAGCTTAATTGGGAAAATTAGGCCAAATACCCTAAAAAAATTAACTAATTTGATTAATAACCTATTAACTAATTACATTATTTAAAAACATAATTAATACGTTATAAAATCTCCAAAATCTCCCGACCCCTGAATACGACCAATTCATGGCTGCTAAAATCGATGGAGTTCAATTGGGAGTGGAGAGAGTGTTCATAGGAACATGTTGCGACATAATAGCGAGTAACGTTTCATTTGCTGCCTGTGACTTGGTCTCGTTTGGAACCCAAAATGTTGTTTCCATGTTTTGCCCAAAGGTTTACTTCCTTTCTCACTGTTTATTGCTATCTATGTAAATTCCAACACAAAAATTCAAGTAATTTAGCTCTGATTCTCATGTAATCAATCAATTTTAGTATAAGCTGATGAGTTTGTGTATAAATGCATAAAAAATTGTCGTTAAATTTGGGATTAGATCCAAAACTATGGCAAACTATTTCTCTTTGATTTTCTAAGATACGATCAAGATATTTGACAAAATGTCTCAATTGGAAATGTTGAGAAATGTTGTTTTTGTTGTAGTGAGAGTATTTATAGTAGAATTTCTTGCTAACTCTATGTTTTATTTCCAAGTCAGATTTCTCCCTTCTTATTGTGCTAAGAAATTTCCTTGTTTTCCACTCTCCTTATCTTCAGATCAATTCTTGTTTGATAATTATTTAGATAATTATGAGCAAAGACATGGATGATCATATCCTACACTTAGGAACGAACCATGTGCAGCCAAAAGCAATAATAAAATGTAGCAGGGGAATGCTTGATATAGTTATGTTTATAATCAAAATAAAGGTATATAACAGAAGCATTTTATTTCTCTTCAAATGTTGTCTCAACTCATGTATTGCCTGCTCTTGTAACTCATGGTTTTGTCCTTCAGGAGAGCGAGAAAGTTGTTGAAATGTTGAAAAAACAGCAGGAAGTTACTGAAAGAGCCAAGGAACTTCACGACAAGGAGTTCAAACTTCCACAACAGAAGCACATTCCCTGTTTGGAAGAGAAAGATGCTTGTTTGAAGTGCTACAAGGAACATGTGAAGGACCCCCCGAAATGTGCTAGTTTTATCAAGAATTTTGCAGATTGTGCACGCAGAGTTAGGCACTAGTTGGCTCGACGGATAAATAGGGTACTTTGGGTTCATATGCTTCGTGCGATGTAGTGGTCGGTATAATTTGACATTGGGATTTGCGGTGAAATAAATCAAACATTTACTAAAAAAAATACTATTGTCAGTTCTGTTTGTAATGATTTTGTGTTTGGATTAAATCAATTTATATAGGTAGTTGTTTGGCATTTTCAGCTGTAGTTGGAATTGAATTTGCATAAAATGATATATTTTAAGGTTTTGATTGATGTTTTGTCACTTTTTTCTAATAACTGTCATTTTATTGAACTAATTCCAATGTTCCAATGGGTGTTTTGTCACTTTTTTAAAAAAATTTGTCACGTTTTTAAATGTTCGTTACGTTTTTGAATTTTTATCTTTTTTTTTATTTTCTTGAAAGTTTCGTCACTTTGTTTGAGTGACACATCACTTTTTAATAAAAGTAACATTGTATATTGTTGCTTAATTAAAAAAGTGAGACTTGACTTTAAAAAAGTGACAAAATGTCACATTGTCACTTTTTAATAAAAAAAAAAGTGACAGTTTTGGTCGATATTTGTCACTATTTTTGACTTTGTTTTTTAAATTTATATCACTTTTTGAGAGTCACTTTTTTTTAGTTTTTTCACTTTTTTGAGTTTGTCACTTTTTTACTTTTCAAAAAGTGACAATTTTTATATAAAAAAATGATATTGTGTCACTTTTCATTTTACACTGTATTTTTTACTTTCTAAAAACATTTCATATGATTTTTCAAAACATCCATAATTTTAAGGGTAAGTACCCCAGCTTAATTTTACTAATTTACAGAATTTATAGTTAAATTATCATTAGCCCAATATGAGCCACCTCTTGAAAAAAAAGACGTTCGAGTCGTCTCAAAATAAGCTCTAACCATCCATACGTCAAACCACGACGAGCCAAGCTCACGAGCAACTCCACCCCATTTGCCATCCCTAAATGAAGTATAAATGCATAACAAGAATTTTCATAAAAATCATAATTAATGCCATTATCTGATTCACACGTGGTCAGCCTGTATAAACGGATTGGTCCAATCTTTCCGAACAAATGGGAAAAAATGCAAAGAACTAGCCTCTATTACTTAAGATTAATCTACATTCCTAATTATATAAAGTATAAACCTTTCAAGAACGTGGCATGCTGTAACTTGAAAATCAACCATATCTTAACGTTCCCACATTGATTAGTAAAACCTGATCATCAGCTCTCAAACATCCTTAATTCATCTGCAATCCATGGAATTTCTGGACAAACCACGTTTGTCCATCAGGTGTAATTCTGCACAACAGCTGTTGGATTGCTCTCCAGTCCCAAATTTGCACAGAAAAAATGATACTATTCTGGAGCTACTCAGAACAAGAAAGAAACTCAATGCATAATTATCTTCATAACTGATCCTCATAATTCTTGGGCATCCAGATCAGGCTTCAAAGGATATTCAAGACCCTGTAGAGCAGGTATGCACCGCAAATCTTCTTCCGAGTAAGCTGGGATAAACCAGTACCTCTTGTCCGTTCCAAATACCTATACAGAACAGAAGATCTTGTAGGAGATACATAAATCGAATACCATAAACTAAAAAGGTGGCAAAAATTAGATTTTCTGCAGTTTCGATTAGTGGGTTTTGCAAGGAAACAACAAACTAAAAATGAAACAATTTACTAATCAGCGAAGGAAGAGAGCCAATGAATTTTAGAAGATGTAATCCCAGAGAGAGCAAATTTCAAAATTGCGCAGCACACACCTCAAGTCCTGGTAACTTGGAGGTGTTATTAAAAGTAAGCAAGTTCTAGAGATTGTAGCAAGGCATTTGGCTATCAAAAGAAGCACCTATCCAGTATCCAGGATTAGTCCTGGACAAGACTAGAATAGTGAAACTTGCTCCAGTCAATGTAAGATTACTTTGGCCTTTACTGGAAGTGAACTTGTCGCGGGGAAGACCATAAACTAATTGCAAACATATGTCAGATAAATTGCAAATCTACAATTCGAAGACGTGTAAACTCACATTAAGTAATGGAGACAATCTATTCAATCATAAGGATGCATTTTGGCTTTTGCCCAAAGAATACGATGCATGAATCATTTAATGATCTGTATGCATGCTCTGGGAGTTCTTTCTTGCTCACTAGTATTATTCCTTGATTATTATTCAAGTATAAATAATTGAGCTGATCTTCAAATCAAATTTATATGCATTGGTTTCACCGTTTAAAAAAAGAAAAAGAAATGATAGATGAAATCCAAAAGTGATCCAACCTGTTCAAAGTTCCTTTTCCGTCCAAGATCATAACGCCATTTAGGAGTAGTCTTCTCATATGCCTGAATACAAGCCAATGAAAACAGTCTGTTCTCCATATCAACTTCAGTTATAATGTATATTGGTAGAAGAAGAAAATGGCTTTGACAGGATCAATCAAATTCAAATATTTCGATTCAACCTCTCCCCTTCTCCCCATCTACTAGAACATTACCTATCAACAATTTTCTCTGGCTATTTTGAATGTTGTAAAAGGATACTAAGGGAGCAAAAGAGAAGGGAGCAATGCAGTGTTAAATCATAAAATTTGAATCCATCGCGCTGAACTCAACAATGGAAATCAAAGCATCCCAAAGACTTTAAACAGAAATTTGGACATACAGGGCTGCTCCTTCAGTTAATGAATATTATGCTTACATAGTTAAGAGGACATATTTCTCATCAAAGTTAAACTACAGAAACATGGATTAGCACAATACCTCAATGGTTGTGGTATTTGCTGTCACTAATGATACGTGCATAATCAGAAATCCCAAAACGCTCAAAGAAAATGCTAAGTTTAATACTGCAAAATAAAAATATTTTGTGAGTAAACTAATAAAAGCCACGAGCTGCGGCTGGAGCAAAATAAGTATTTGGTAAAGGAATACTTGACCTTACCAAAGGCTAGAAAAGTGGTTGCAAGTGTTCCCGGAGTCCCAGGTATATCATCATCAGTGAAGAATAAAATAAAATGTGGCAGCAATGATAAAGTAACAAGACTTGTTTCAAGGAATGTATAGAACTGAACAATGAAAGGAAGTCATCAGTAACCTAACATTAACATAATTCAATAACTAAGTAATTAAAAAATTTCAAGTGCCTGTAGTAATTTAATATCAAATGCAACAATAATCAGCATCCATCAGGAAACAGAACTTAGCAAAAGATGAGAAAAAGTCACAAGCAAAATGTGCAGAATCAATGTAACCTTTTGAAGAAATCAACATGCACAGGAAATTAAGTATTAGAGCAGATGATCATATTTACATCAAATACATTTATCCTAGGATCTGCAGGTTCACAACACAACATAGTCATGAGAAAAAAAAAACAAATATCATTCATTTTAAGTTGTGATATCATACCAGGAAGAGAAGGAAATACTTGTAGTTCAATGCCCCAACACAATTGACTACCCATACACAATGATGATCCATTTTCAGCACACACCTCCCACCTAATAAAAAAAATCATTACTCTTGAAAAAATTATACAATGCTATAATTTCTAGGAAGTGCTATGTAAGAAGTGACTCACAAACAGAACAATGATGACAACGAGGTGGTTTTAGCTGGTTGCACTTTCTACAAAAGCGGATTCTCCTGTTTTTCAGGTGTGCGGAAAATTCTGTTGCAGTCAACGGTTCGGTATCTCCTCTTTCTTCATCCACTTTTGGCCTCCAATTTGGAGGAACAATACCCGGCTCCGTATAAACAACAGAAAAATAACTCCACAATAGCATTGCCAACTGCATAACCATTACAATGACTAATTATTCAGCTTCATTAGAATCTTTACATGTTATATTTTGAATATCATCATGGCATTTACTTCAATTATACATCTAAAATAATAGTCACATACAACCAATAATTCTTTCCCAAAACAAACCACTGAGTTTCCTAGAGCTAGAATGATCAAATTGCAATCCACAACTCATTTACAGTGAGATTCTTGGCTAGAAGATTGAGATACCGGTGAACTTTACCATATTTCCATTTCGTCACATTATTTTTGCTATTTCGAATTACAACAAACCAATCAAATAATCAATCCTATCTATCAGACACTAAGAACAAGCTAATAATATCCACAAAATTAGCCCTGAAGAACACCCAAAACCATGAAAATAAAAACATCTAACATGCCGAAATTGCCCAAGTAATTCACTGAAACTTACCAGACAGTGGAACAAGATCAAGACGGCAAAAGAAAGTAATGCCTCGGGCCCGCCGGCTTCGAGGCCCGGCCAATAATTGTTTATCACCACCGCATAATAGGTGACGCCGACAATGCCAAGAACCAGTAATATCATGATCGACCCCAGCCCCCTCAGGGCTGGGCAGAATTTGAATACATTCAACGCCATCACCGCCCCCGGTTTATGCATGATATTAGCGATCAATTACAACAATAAAATATCCCAAAAATTTACAGATTCTTTGTCCTTTAGTATGAATTTGATTTCCTATATGTTGAATAAGTAGTTAGGTTTTATGGCTTCCATGCAGGGAGTACGTCACTCCGGTGAAATCCATGGGCGAAAGCAAAGAAAAATTTCAATAAATAATAGTTAATATTAAAGTTTTTTGCCACAAAATAAATGTTTGTCAATTGCTGTATGCTTGCCTCTAATGGTTTTTCATATTCTCAATTGAATATTTTTCTATTATATTGAAGAATTAGTCAATTTACGCAAGTTTTCCTACCTACTACTGCAACTTGAAGGCTGCTGCTGCTTTCTTTCTTTCTTTCTTTCGTTTGGTCGATGTCTAGAAGGTCTACTTTAATTAATAATTTTTTCTTAATTCTACGTAGATTCTTCTTTGCTACTTTTAAAGTTACGAATATGTTTATACTAGAATATATATACATTAAACTTTCCATTTAGGATTAGGTAGGTAGGTAGGTAGGATAGGATCACAAGTCACATGAACTAAATGGATCATTAAAAACTAAAAGAAACGATTGGATGCAAAAATATATATTTACTTAAAGTTGTAGTGTCCAGAAAATGTCCGACGCACAAATATAATAAAAGATGGACATTTTTTAATGAAAGAGGAGAGTGCATATATGAGAGCTATGATGTAACTTGTATGGTGGTCAGGGACGAATTTAGTGTAGAGCAGTAGAGTTAGCTACTCACACATCAAATTTCAAATTTTGCTCAAAATATTCTTTTTTAAAAAATCTTTATAGTTTTCAATTTTTGCTCCCCCAATTAATATTTTGTGAAAATTGCCACCACAATTCTTTTATCCTAGCTGGTGGAGACAATTTAGGGATGGAAAGGAAGGAGAAGGTGGTGGTGACAATGACATAACGATTGCAATGTCGACAAACAATTTGGGAGTGGAAAAGAGTGATGTGTAGTGGCGGTGTTGGTGGGAAGTGTAGGGATGGAAAAGGGGCCGGTTTGTGTTGGGGTATTAGGTTGAAATGGTGATTTGGAAATTAGAAAGGAAAAATCAAGAAATAGTATTTGTAAAATTCAGTATTTTAGAATAAAAAATATATATATGTGCAGTAAAATTAGAATTAGAATTATAATTATAATTATGGTACCTTGTGTAATTTCCTCTATAAAAAATGCTCCAAGCTTAGGGGCATACAAGGTCCAAAATATCCTACCTTCCAAATCTGTAATATCTTGCGGACAAAGTAGGAAACTTTAAAAAACGAGATTTCATTTTAAATAGGTTAATCTTGATAAGTGGAGTCGTCTAAACTATTTCATTAATAACTGCTATGAAATTTATTCCTTAATAGCATTTGAAGCTGGTTAGAATATAGTCTAGAAGAACACAACCGAAGGATTTCCTTCAATTGTGATATTTGCTCGGCTCTATAACTTTTCATGTCAGCTATAGCAATCTCACAATCTCAACAATATAAATAGAATGATTTGTAGTAAGAATTACATTTATGGAACATATTCCATGGGTAACTTCACGTGTATTTATTGAACAATGCAATCTTTACTAACTACTACCAACTTGTCATGTCTCCACGTTTAAACACTTCGATGACCGTCTAAGAGGTGAGCGGCCTTGAAAACCCAAGGGAAATATATGTACAAAACCGCGTCCAGTCCACCATCCACGTACACAAACAAGAAAAACCTCATAGCATTCTTTCTTTCTCCTTACAATGAAAAAATGATCTTGGCTGACTATTGTAATGGATAAGGCCACCACTTTTCTCTTCGACACGGGCAGACCCACATGGGTCATGTGGTATCAAGTAACCCCACAAAATTTTTGACCCATTGTAAGGCTGCCCCCACATCATCAAAATAATTAATTCAAAAACCGTCAGTTGAAGCGTGTTCTGCATTTCTCAATTTCTGTGAATAATTAAATCGAAGAATTACATTTTTTTTTAAGGAGAATCATGTAAGTTCCTTCATGTCATCGCTGATGAGAGCATAATGACTTTCTTTGAATACATTTCTTATGAAAGAAGCTGATCTTATACTTGAAGAACGATTGGCTTCTAATTATCTTTTTCCTCGGATATATATTATGATTTTAGATTTTAGCTGTTCCATTATTATTATGTATTTGTGCGTGTTTTTTGATTAACTTGATTATGCCAGCGTTCTAAAAGGCGGAGTTTAGGTGAATTTAGACCGAGGAAGATGTCAAAAAGATGATCAACTCAATTTTGACCACCTAATATGGGTCCAACCGTCAAAAGGTGCACGCCAAATATGAAAACGTCTCATAATGTCTAGGCTTGTAAGGCTCGACCTTGCTGCCTTGCTAAAGGGCACTTTTTAGAATCTTGATGTCAGGTTGAATTAGTGCACATTACTGGTAACTAACCCATTGTAAGGCTGCCCCCACAAAGTAGTATTAAAATAAATTACATTTTAATTTTTAACCCCACAATATAAAAAGTGTAGTTCTGCCCCTGCTCTTCGACGGTCGTTTCCACACAAACGGGTTTGTTGTTTAACATACGCTAATGAAAGAAAAGGACTACACAATAGACTTTCAAGGTTGGCGTGAAGACTTCAAACAATTTGGACGCCAACAAATTTGTACCGTCCAATGCTCTTAGTTTGACAATTTCACTAGTACACGTAAAAGAGGAAATGAAAATAAAAACAAATGAACTTCTCAATTAATCTAAGCTATAGATCCTCAATACTAGTACGTTAACCCTGCCATTAAATGGAAAATTGACACTGATATTACAAATTTAAAATAGGATGATTCAATTCCCTTTTTCCGTGGACTTACTATTCACCAACATTTTTTAATTCGAACAATTGTTTTGCACTTAAAAATTAGACATCACGAAGATAAATGACCAGAAAAGAGCTTGTGACTACAACTATAAGGTTAAAACCGCAAAAAGACAAACATCGAGAACATTCCCAATTTATTGTAACCGAAAGCATAAACTTTGGAGTAATGTTATTTAGCACAACTGATGTTTAACACCGATCTAGGTAACATCACTTGCGTCATTGAATTATATGTTCAATTAAATACAAAAATTAGATAGCATTATTTTAAAATTTGCAAGCTTAGCTATGGTGCACGTTAATTTGCTTTAAATTACACATTTTCAACCATATTGAGCCGTGTACCCGATGATTTGTGAAATTCGAGCTCAAAAGTGTTTGGTCATAAAGACCATCAAAGAGAGAATTTAATGCTTAGTTTGCTGATAAAGCATGTGTATGCAACCAAAACATGCTCAATATAAGTTTGTCCTGTGTGTTTGGACTTTCTTATAAGTAACTTATAATGTTTAGTCAAATTTTAATTTTAACTCGTTCTCTATTCTTACTGTAGAATAATGGACTCCATTCCAACAAATTTCTGGGCTCAGTCGACCAATCAACACCACCAAACAACAAACCAAAGCCACAAACCAACGCCCCTAACCCGACGCCCTTAACCCGGTTGCTTTCGCAGCTGCCCACAAAGGGCTGAGTGTGAGATATAATGGAAGCTCAAACATAGTCACAAAGGCTAAGGTGGAAGATGAAAGCAAGCACAGTAAAGCACAAAGCAAAACTGTAATCACGAAGGCAAAATGAGTGCAGCTTTCTCTCAAGACACGGCTACCCAATTTTCACACACTAAATAACAATAGTAACAGGGCGACAAATATAATAGCAATTGTGGTCTTTTAGGTTAAAGGATAATAGAGGCCCAATAGGTAGTATATAAGTGGGCTGCCAACCAAAAAGTCATCCAAGGTAATGGTTCGGGCCTTGAGTAACACTAATTAAATTAGGTTACTTCAAATTACCCAAAAATGTTATAGGATTGGTTTGTTCGATTGTGGTGTCGATATTTCACTTCACTCATCAGTCGATGCATATGAAGTATAATCCAAAATAAAACGGTTTAACATCATCGTCAGAGATTTATTGGATATCAAAAACTCAACACTTACTTTTAATAATAATTGCATTTAATAAGTTATAGATTTTAATATTTTATTTCTTAATTATTCTAATAATATTTGAATTGACTGACAATTAATATATATAAAAATTATGTTAAATAAAAGATAAAGAGAAATTAATAAATATTTCTTGAAAAAACAAAATGAAGAGCCAAATTAAAGAGTAATGTTGAAGGGTATAAAAAGATTTACTCTCTGAATTTAAAGATATTTTCTATTATACATAAAATGTAGGGACGGACGGATCCAGAATTGAACTAAACTCTTTTTTTTTTCAACAGTTTTTATATATAAAATTTCATACATAAAGAAATTTTAATGGGCTGGTTAACCTGGGCTAAAGGTCAGGCTAGTACCCCTATAATCATCCACGATAAGATGCTCTTTGTAAATAATCTCTTAAAAATGCCCATATAAGTTATTTATAATGAAACCCATTTCGACTTCACTCCCTAGAAATCTCAACATTAATTTTGCTATTAAGGAATAAAAAATATCATTTAGTCATGGCGTTTATAACAGAAATCAAATAGGCCAGTCCAATCTAACACTTTTCAATAAAATGATAGGCAAATCATCCCTAAAACAACTTAGAATAACGATGATTGAACAGGCTCAAAGACGGGAAAATGATGAACAGACTGATTTGGCAGCACATGTTTGGGTTTTTTTTTTTTTTTTTTTCAAATTGTACAATCATGTGTCGACACATGTCACTCCCCTCCGTTTTTTACCCTGTTTCTGAGTCTGTTTGTGTAACATGATTGAACAACTTATTGGCATAGATTAACTGATTACTCCAAAATGATGTATAACAAAATCTCGTCCTCACAAATAGATATTTTTTTGTCTTTTGTTTCCAAAAGTTTCTCGTTATCTTATTACGTCTTGGCCGGCTTCTATATATGGTCCCACGTATCTCATTATTTTGCGCCGTAAGAGAGTAGAAACTAACGTTGTTCCAATCTTATCGGTTATTCCCACCACATAATTAGTTTGATGTCGTGATAGAAATGGCATTTTTAATAGACAGCCGACTGGGAGATGAAAGGGACAACAAAAGTTGACCTCAAAACCTTGTTTACTAGCTTATGTATATAATATGCAGTTAACATGAAATTCTGATACAGAGAAAGATGGAAGAGGAAAATAAGAAGGGAACTGTGTGTGTAACTGGTGGAACTGGATTTCTGGGATCTTGGCTTATCAAGAGGCTTCTTCAACATGGATATTTTGTTAATGCTACAATAAGGAATGATCCAGGTTTGTGATTTTGCTTCTTCCGGTGGTGATGAGTTCAATATCTTCATTTTCTACTATGTTTCAGCTTTCAACATAAAGTCAGTCCGTTTTGCATTGCTTTTGAAAAGCCAAAAGGAGTTTCTGAGATCAAAAATAATTGTTGGACTCGTTTGACTAATTTTATAAAAGTTTCTTTTAGTTAGAAAAGCTTTTAGAGAAAGTTGGTGCTACATGACCTCCTCTAAAAATACTTCTAGAACAAGAAGAGCTTTTTAAAATCAGTTTCAAATAAAAATTAATTGTTGTGCAGGTTGATTCACATCTTCTAAAAGGTTAAAATGTTTTGAAGATGAGAGAAACCTTTTTTTTTTTTTTATAGCTAAATTATGTTTTCAATGTATTCACTTAAGTGCGTGTCATAAAGGGTGGCGATAACATTGAACTCAAAACCTTTAATTGTGTCAATATCTTGTTGATCCCTCATAAGGACAATTACTCATTCTTAAAATCAACATTTTTAAGATCTCAGAGTCGGACCTAAAGGAGGAAAAGCTCTCCATTCTTGGTTCTCCTATAGCTGGAACCTTCGGAACTAAGAAGGGTTTCCATTTTTCAAATGAACAAGAAATTACCAAGGAACCATGCATAGGGCTGAATAGGGAGCCGCCGAATACACCATCAAAGTTATTTATTTAAATTGCCTACAAAACTACTTGTTGGAACTTGGGTTCCGTGTTAAAAAGGTTAAGGAATTATTGCAGAAGTTCTTTATAAAGTTAAGATCATCCCAGGTCTAGCTGTTATGTGTTTTTATTCACATCTCCAAAAATTTCGTATCAAATGAAATACCAAATAATCATCATTGTCCCCCTCAATCGATGACCTTTTTGGTCATCTTGTTCCAATCAGGAACATCATGCACACTCGAGGTTTACATCCTTTTAGCCGCACCAATAACCCATGGAGACTTCACAACCTTGAGAGTTCACCTTCTTTCCGCCATCATGATCAAATATACACTAATTCAAATCCCACTCACATTCGAAAATTCATCTTGCATATATCACATATCACTTGTAGAGACAAGGAGTTTCGTCTCCAAAAGATAACTTGTTAAAATGAGTAGTTAATCTCTTTGTAAATTCAAGACCATCATTGTTTCCAATTGATTTGAGACCTTGTTTCGCACATCTCCAACATTGAGCAGCCACTAGGATGTTAAGGAATAAAATCTCACATCGAATAAAGATAAAAATATAGACCAATTTATAAAAGATTTGGACTACTCATTTTAATAAAGTTGACATTTTAAGATAGAACATTAAGTATTAACTTAACATTTGAACCCAAATTCCAACGAACAATTCAATTAGATTAAGACTCAAAAAAAGGAGCACCCGGATTTCAATATTGGTTTTGCTCGAACGAGCTACCATCTTGTGGGGGCATGTTAAGTGATAAAATCTATCATCGACTAAAGGTGAAAATATATATCAATTTATAAGAGTTTGAACTACTTCTCTAGGATGGAACCCCGAGTCTTAATACAAGTCTTATACTATTTGACAGATAAAATCGAACTAAATCAGGAAAGGTCCAGGAGTTAATTTCCTAATGAGACATTTGACTAGAGTTCAACAATTTTACTTCGAACATGCCGAAGCAATCTAATGAAAACTTGTTTATGCATTTTCAGAGTGCAAAAGAGATGTTAGCTACCTTAGAAACCTGCCGGATGCATCAGATAGGCTTCAGATATACAATGCAGATCTCGACAAACCAAATAGTTTCAATGCAGCAATCGATGGCTGCATCGGACTCTTTCACGTCGCTCATCCTTTGGACTTTGGGGATAAAGAATCAGAAGAAAAAAAGACGAAAAGAGCTATTTCTGGTTTACTTGGAATTTTACAGGCATGCCTTGATTCAAAAACTGTGAAGCGAGTTGTCTATACTTCTAGTGCATCGACTGTCCTTTTTAACGGTAATAGGGACTGGGACGTAGTTGACGAGTGCTCGTGGACTGATGTTGAATTGATTAGAAGCTTGAGTATGTATGGAGGTTCTTACATTGTAGGCAAGACGTTAACAGAAAAAACAGCTCTAGAATTTGCTCAGAAACATGGATTGGATGTTGTGACCTTAGCTCCTACATGGATTCATGGTCCCTTCATTTGTAGTCATCTACCCGATACAGTGTGCATATCATTGGCCTTGATTTTCGGTATGTCTTTCGTTTAAGTTGCATTTTTCTACACCGATCTAGAAACGACAAGTTTCTCATACAAGTTGTATAAATTTGCTCAAGAAGCTTATTCAACAGATACAATTCTTAGAAAACGTACGTTCAAATAATCAATGCCTCACCATTCTAGTCATTGGACTATTTGATATGGGTACTCTCATTCTCCATTTTACTATCATTTCCCAAAGTGTCATCTCCACTCTCAAAACTCGAATCTTCACCCCTTTGATAATGAGCTTACACACTTACGGGCATGGGCTGATCTACAGTGGGGGCAATGGGATCCGAAGTGGTGTTCCCCAACTCTCACGACTCTTCTCAAGAGCACATCGTGAAATTTAAACTTAGATTTGATTTTTTTGCTTATGAATTTCCTAATCTGTGCAGGTAATGAGGATCATTACAAGTACCTTGCAGATACCAGTTTTGTTCATGTAGATGATGTGGCTAGAGCACACATTTTCCTATTTGAGTATCCTAATGCAAAAGGGAGATACATTTGCTCTGCTCTTGAAGTTACAATAGACAAGTTGTCTGAATTTCTCTCTGCTAGATACCCTGAATATCAAATACCAAATGCAGAGTAAGTTCGTTAAGAATTTCTACATATTTCCAAGTACTTTTATGATAAATCCAGGTCCTTCAACTTTCTTGCAGTTCCTTGAAGGACATTGTGCGGGTAAAATTCTCCGGCCTTTCGTCGAAGAAACTCCTGGAAGCTGGATTTAATTATCATCATGGTCTTGAGGAAATATTTGATGGAGCAATTGAATCTTGCAAGCAGAGGGGTTTCATCTAGTCCATGATTTATTATCTTCACCTAATCTGTCAAGTTCCTTTTCCTGATTCTAGCACAATGGATGCCATGGCTTATGACTATTTCATTCTATTTTGTGCTTCCAAAGTTGACATTAAATATGGATCAGTTGTTAAGTGATAATAAAATGAAAGTCCTGTTGGTCGAAAAATTTTACTAATTTTTCGACACGTTTTTAAGATAATTTTAAGTCCACCTACTATTATCACTGTTGATCTCGAGATCATATAAACAAAGAAGGTCAAGTAGGTTGAGAGTGAGTAAAATTAAACCAAACTTGTGACATGATCTAATAATTAATCGAACGGAGTGGTAAAAAAATATTAATGTAGACGACCTAGTATTATTGAAAACAAAGTTTAGTTTGTTGTCATTTTTTTTTTCCTCTAATATAATGATGAATCAGCTTGTGTTGGAGGGAAGCACGACTCCGATGATGTGTTGCCTAATCCTATTTTCTTGTACCTTTGTTTTTGTGGGGGAAAAAGTATGGTCTATTTCCTAATTAATCATGCACTTGAGCAATATTTTAGTATGTTTTCTTCTTTATTACTTTTCGGAAATTTATAATTCACTTTAACTGACGATGCAATATTAGTTTTTTTTTTTTTTTNGGAACTAGGCGGTTGATTATGTTAGAATATTTAAGTTATGATACTCAGGGGCGAACCCGAGGGTATCCCCAACTTTTGAGATTTTTTTTTTATAAAATTATATTTAGTATCGATTGAAATATAAATTTTAATATAAATCAAAGTTAACAATTAATTTTAATAATATATTTCATGAAATTCATAATTGATTTAACTTTTATCAAAATTTACTAAAAATTTGATTTTAATCTCCACCAAATATGGACAAAATCACAATAACTTTGAATTTCGATAACATGCTAATTAAAAAATTCTCCGACGATCGTACACTAATTGAATTTACAGATTACTTATGTTATCTCAAAGCTTATTTCGAGAACTACATTATAGGCATATCGAATAGTCTAAATAAAATTTGAAAATAGTTAAAAATACGTTAAACGTGAGTCTTAAAGAAAGACGTCTAACTCGCATGTTTTTAAAAAAAAATATTTAATCATTTCATTAACATTTATTATTTTTGTGATACAAATTTCTCATAATTTTCATCATTTTATTAGGAAATTTTATATCGAATATGATATAAAAAATTTTCGAAATTTTACATTCGAAAAAGTCATATCCCATGTAAATTTTTGGGTGCAAAATTACACGCGGTATGATTTTTTTGGACTTAAATTTTCGATTGGAAAATTTCTCCCAACTTCTTTTCAAGTTTAATTGTGTCTCCTAATTTTAAAATTCTACGTCCACCCCTCACAAGAATATGGACTTCCTCATGGATTGAATGCGTGCAAGAATTTGGATAAACTCTTATGAAATTTCTAATTAAAAGATAAATACCGATGTGAGACGTCTTATAATCGGATGATCCTGACCCGTTGAAATAGAAAAGATCTTTGAAATTTTCAACAGTAGGTGCTTCAACCCCTTACCTAAAGGATGTTCGCACTGCCATAAGACCAATGTCTCACAATAATATAATCATGAAACTATGCATATATAATAATTTGAATAATTTTTGGTGTACATAAAATTTTGTACATAGGAGTGTTCATACTCTCACATGGCGTGTACATAATTTGACAACATCCGTTACGTCAAATCTAATAAATATAACTTTCAAATTCTATTGGAACAAGTGAATATATTTTTATAATATCTATAGAAATTTAAAAATTCAAATTTAATGGCAATATCTTAAGTTTGATGAATTTTATTAAGTTTTTAAGTATTATTTTCATTTGGAATGTGACTTTTGCGAGAATAATATGAAGTCTAATATATTGTTATATCTTAGATTTTTGTGATGTTTATATATTATCGATGGTTCTTTAAATCTACTATTAAAATTAGTTCCACTTTGTAGTACCGGTGAGAAATCGGTAGGGTACATTGTTAATCAACATATTTTATCTACTTTTGAAGACCTAAATTCCAAATTATTAATTGATATATATTAAGCACAATAGGCCTATATAAATAAGAGAATTTCTGCCTTTTTGTAATTTCCAAACATGTCTCGATAACTTTTTTTTTTTTTACATTTAATTAAAATGAATATTATTTTTGTAAAAGGTAACTCTTATATTATAGTCAATCTTAACTTATTTTTGAAAAAAATAATTGTTACCTTATAGTCAAGATAACTTATTTTAACTTAAAAGTAAAAAAGGTTATTTCTTTCGAAAATAACTAACGGCTTAGTGGAATTATTTGAATCTGCGTGGGGGTCGTGAATTGGGAATTCAATTTGTGTGTTTTCCATAGTTGTTAGGACCAGAATTGCATTTTTTTTCCAGTAGAATTCGTAGCTTGAAGCATGTTGGATGCATCATATTGAATGGGATAGGCTTGAGAGGAGTCCATTTGACGGCCGTCTAGTGATGGCAAAAAAAATCCTCCCCGCCCCGTCGGGGGTTGTCCTATCCCAAACCCGCTACCATCTCTACTGCCATCAGCATGAGTGTAGCCGAAAAGGGTGTTGTCACGGTTTGTGGTGAAGGTGATGCCGACATCGGCACCAACGGTTGAAGACAGTCGTGTGATTTTTATTTTTGGGTTGGGGTCGGGTCGGGTAAAGAAGACAAACTTTTATATTTTTCTTTCATTTATTTTATTCAAAAATTTTAATTATTTAATGTGGTAAACAGAGAGTTACCATTTTGCGTCCTTTTAATTGATTAAAATATGGTTAAACTTAATTTTGGTGGTCAAATGACAAGAAAAGGATGAAAATCATCCAAAATGGCGTCACATTCAATAGTTGAAAAAGTTAGAGGTGACGACTGTAACAAATCAAAGATTTGAAAAAAATCTACTAATATTTTAAAGGTTTGAAACTTTGGTTGCAATTATCCCTTTTTCTAATTGAAAGGTTTGGATTGGCAAAGGCATTAAAATTGAATACGCCAACGTAAACGATCACAAGGTTAGGAGCCTTGCGCTCTACTGATTCACTGAGTAGTGGGCTCCACTTTTCAAATAATATTAAACCCTGTTTTCATTATTTAATAATTCATCCTAGTTGACTATTCAACCAAGCCCGTCTAGCTCAGTCGGTAGAGCGCAAGGCTCTTAACCTTGTGGTCGTGGGTTCGAGCCCCACGGTGGGCGTAATTAAGTTTTTTCGTTCTCAAAAATGAAAAATGAATAATGGCCAACTCATGAAAACATGTACTGCGCATAATCTGATGAAGAACAAAAAAATTTGACATGCACAGGCATACAACTTCTTTCATAGCAACTTCAGCGAACTTAATAATGCATACTGTTTTAGAATTTATTCTTCATACCCGATTAATCAATCAATACAGAAAGTCATAATCATGTTAAAAACCTTCGTATAGATATTATACGCTAACCCAAAATCAAGATTTTTGTTTAAAAGAGAAACCAAAATAATAGCCGTCCTAAAAAACTTGCACATACAGTAAGTTTCAAGTCTCGGTGTTCACAGCATGGCTATCTCCTTGTTTTCCTCACATTTGCTTCCGTGTCTGGTGAAGTGAACAAGCACGATTAGACAAGAAATGATGATTCACAATTAGACATATTTCATAGCTAATCACAATGATGATTCAGGGAATGTTTTGCTAGTACCTTTTTGAAAACTTCCTTCTGGTATCGGTATCCCTACAAAACAGAGTCGAGAGAAATCGAGCATGAAATCAATGAAATATGGACTTAATAATCCAATTCGATGTTATTTGTCGTATAAAAACCATGTACATTGTGTTCAAAATATGCAGGGACAGACCTTGTCGGTTCCATAAATGTAATCACAGTAAGTGAATACTGAAGCAAAGTTGCTCTGGCAATTTCCTCCGACATGGTGGTGGTAATCATGGTAAATTGCCCCTCCATAAAATGGAATAAATTTCGAAGGACTCCAAGGGAAATCATACCTGCATCAAAACACACATTTTGCACTTGAATCAAGACTAAATTTGAACAATTGCGTCCCTCTTTAGCAGCTCAAACTTTTAGACGAGCGAAAATAATCTATCGAAAGAGTTGTATACATACCCACTGTGAGTTTCAATGGCTTCCACTTGCCTCAAAATAAACCATAGCCAGAAGGTGATCATGTGTCCCGGAGCAATGAGTGGACCTAAAAATGAGGCGAAACCAAGGATTATGATCTCTGCCCAATGTGCATAGGGAGCTGCAAATCCAATTGGAGCATTGTATTCATGGTGAACTCTGTGGATTTTGTTGTAGCCCCATCCATTGTGAAGCAACCTGTGTAGCCAGTAATTCGCATAGTCCTCGACAAGAAAGTACACCAATATCTGCCAAAACATCTCCCACCCAGATGGCAATGGCAAGCTCGTCCTTATTCCAATCATCTGCAGTCATAATTATGTTCATATAGACCAAAGAGATATCTTCAAACGATTAATTAACCAATGAAAAACAAGAAACGCATACCTCAATAACAGGGTAAGAAGAGATTTGCAAAGGGCCAACAGCAACGACAAAAGTAAGCAAAACTTTTCTGTAACAATCAAACATGTCGGATAAAGAATTCTTGATTCTGGGCTGAATCTTGAATTGATCAATCTTCCTGGAATGCATTAATTCAATGAAAACAAATGGCAATGGGACTAATGTGTAGAAGATGAACAAGAACAGTGTATTATGATAATACAGGATGTAATCGGGCTTCCGGGCCGAGTATTTGAACCATAATGTCTCTGCAATTGTTAGGTTTCTCCCAAGAAAAATCCCTGCTTCTTCAAGTGTTTGGAATGGCAACATTTTCTTGAATTATGCTATGCGTTTCTCTCTCTATAATATGTATTTAGAGAGAGAGAAAGGGAAGGAAGAAGAAGAAGAAATGCATGCAACGAAGGTTTGTCATGTATATGTATATATAGTTGCTAAAGGAAGAATGGTTAAGCGAGTAAAGAGGGCATCCAATACTATTGGGATAAATAAGAAGGAATAGTTGTTTTGATTTCAATTCAGTATTTAATTTTTGAGCGTGTCAATATGGTATCTCGTAAGCCCAATTTTCCCCCTTGCACGTGCAAGCAGATGTTTTTTTTTTTTTTTTTCAGTTCCAAACTTTGGAAATCATCATTTTTCACCATATTTCGTTCCTCTTTTCCAATTTCATGTTCAATCAAATTTTACCTAACAAACAATAAATAACCGGAATTAGACCATAATTAATCATAAAAACTCTTAAATGTCTATGTTTAAATACGACAAGTTAAATTTGAATCTAGAGTGAGTTGGTCATCAAGTACTTTTCTTCATATTGAACATTCGATTGAAATTTTGATTAAGCACCGGTTTGATTCTGATTTCAATCCGATTAGTAACAAAATTTGATATTTTGAAAGTTGAGAATTGTGTTAAAATATTTAGACAAAATGTTCCAACATTGAATCACACGTCAATCCCAGTTTTTTATTTCCACTTTCACCCTTGAGTTGACGGATGAATTGACCATTATGCCCTTGAATTCATTTCCCCATTCATCCTAATGCAGGGGCTGTCCGTCCTTTTCCACCATGCGGTTGAGAACTTAAATTCATAAGCTTAGAAATGTAAGTGTTGCATGATGATTTTAAAACAATTTAAATAGTTTGTGAAACTATAATAAAATGGTAATCAACTTGTTACTGAAATAATAAGTATACATAGGTAAAGGTGAAAAAAAAAAGTACGGAAGAATGGGGGCAATTTTCCCTTTGAAGAACAGTACATAATTTTAAGGCTCGTGTACATAATTTTAAGGCTCGTCATCTCCCTACCTATTAAATTGTGTGTTCCTATCAATTAACATAGACATGTCAAAATGGACAGATCGACTAGAACCAGACCTTCGGCTTATGAAATTGACACTACCTGGACAAGGTCCAAAACATGCCTTGCTAGTTAACAATATGAATATCATCATAAAACGAGACTCATATAGCTACATTTAGGATGTCATGCCAATGCATGTCACTTAATTGCAATGTAGACTCCTAACTCTAAATAAATAAATACTATTATAAATTTTTTAAGACATGCTTTTTCCACGTTTTAGAAATAAAACATGGTCAAAATTTCCCCCACCAACTCACCCAAATAGTTAGTTGTGTAAACGAAATGGGATATTTTAATCATCACATGTTCCTTACCCCTACCGAAAATTTTCGATGGTGCGGGAATAAGAATGGCCATCCCGGTCATTGCCGTTCATAACATAAAATCAACTTTCGTTTTTCATTAAATAGCTTACTGATCCACGATCAAATGACGGGTCAAGACCGTTAGATTATATTAATTTGCGAATATAGAAGAAATAACCAGTGGCACAACTCACATCGTGTCTAGACCGGTTCTCGAGCCAATTTTTTACCTGGCCTAGCGGCCTAGGGGTGGTCCACTCTATTTGATCACGATCTCCAACAATGTGTAGACCTCATGAGGTCAATACCATTCCTCAAGTAAGAATGCAGCATTTAATAACATTCTCAAATTATATTCTACATTTAAATTAAATATGAAATCTCTCTCTAAATCAATCACTTACTTGACTGTCGGAGGATCTTCGACCGATAGCACGTCATTGTCCTCCCTTCAGAATCTTTAATGCTTCTTCTAGCTGTTCCCATTTCTTGAGTTCCACAGGATTGCTAGTGGTTCATAATTTTGCTCTTTGCAATTGTAGATATTCTATATCGATCAACTTGTTACTGGAACAATAAGTTATAGAGCAATAGTAAATTTTCCCTTTACATGTAACCGTAGTTGAAAATAGTATTATATTTATTTAAGAATCATATTGTTAGGTTAAAAGGGTGCGTTCACTTAATGTTGTTTATGTAATGGTACTTTGTGTGATCTCTACCTAAAAATCAAGTACATGGATCATTTATACTACACATATCCCTAAAGAATGCTTATGCAACTACTAGATGCCTATTTGCCCCTTCTAAGGTTGGCAATCGACTTGTTGCCAGAACAATGGGTTATGGATTTAACATATAATCAAATTGTATTATTGTATTATTTTTAAAATCATACTGTGTACAAAATATGTTGACAAACTTGATTACCAAAGTTAGTGTAGCAACATCTACACCAGTGATTTCAAAAATAGTTTTTGAAATCAATTGCCTAAATCTTATCACACTAACTTTGTCGACGAATTTTGTAAACCAATCAAGAGTTGTATTGTTGGGCATAAAAATGTGCGGCTCTTTAATTCTCGCCCGCTATCTAAAAATCAAGTACATGGATCATTTGTGCAGTACGTGTATCCGAAAATGAGTCACAAATGTACAAATAAAATGAGGAATTGCAGATTTTTGGACTCGTGATTTGTATAGTTAGTTAGGTCCAAATATACATGTATAATACTAGTACATCTATCGCAAAACTAAAGGCTAGCTGGACAGATTCATAAATAAATTTAATTGTACTATATAATTCATACTACTTATTAGTTGAAAATATTATTTATAATGAAAACTATCGATAATCGTTCTAGTAGCATACATATAACAATTTTTTATTTGATAATAAATTGTGTATCTTAGAACGACTATAGATAATTTTCATTATGAATAGTATTACTCAATTCGAAATCGTTTAAATTGGAGCGATTGCTCTAAAAACAACTTTGGCAACTACTACTATCAAGTGGAGCCAAGAGTACTCGTATTTCAAGAAATCTGTGCAGAAACACCACTATTGGTGACGATTCACTTTCAATTTCGACTATGTAAAGCTTTAACCCGTTCACTCTGATCGATAATTATGGGGGAAAAAATCAATTTTTTGATCAGGGGTTGCCCTATCATGATATTTCTTCTTGTTTGCCAACTCACAAAGATTTGTTTATAATTTTCGGAAACTTTTAACAAGAAAAAAATGTCAATTGTTTTAGGTGGTAGGTGTTGCCGCGGTTTGTACCTAGGTTTGTTGTGGAAACGGCAATGACGAGGCGAATTTGGTTATGGTTTGGGGTTGGGGTGGAGGTGGAGGTGGGTAAAGAAAATAGTCGTTTCTTTTATTTCTTTTTGGTTTTTTATTTAAGAATTCTAATTGTTTAATGTATAAATAGAAAGCTACAATTTTGTCATCTATGAAATTGTTAAAAAATGTGGTCAAATATGATTTTCTGACCAACTAACATAAGAATTGAAGAATTCCATCTATTTGTCCTCCAATAGCATGCACTTATAAGAATTGGGATCACGAGTGTCACAAATTAAAGGTTAGGGTAAAACTTGCAACAATTTGAAAGGTTTGAGACAGCAATTATCCCCAAAAATTTTGAAAACCTTATTAATAATTTGTAATTTCAATGGAAATATCAGGAGAGTCTAAACAGGGTTGTTATGCCACCATCTAGACTCAACGAAAGGTTTAGATTCAGCGATTCTGTTTTATTGATAAATCAACTAAGCACAAGCAAAAGGAAAATGGAATATCTTAGCTCCAGAATATACATCGAATTGAAGGGGCAAAAAAAAAAAAAAAAAATTCGAAAAACAATAAAGATGGAAGTAACAATTGTAATCATTACAATGAGTTTAAGATAATGGAAACATAAACATAAAAACCAATATTGCATACTATTCAGTAAGTTAAACCTCACACATACGATAGATCATGCGCTTCCAGCAGTACAATGCTTTTCATTTCACAAGGGAAGGCATTTTCCCCAAATTCCCCATATCCCATCATACGCACTCCTTCAATTGGAAGCCAGTCGACCAGACTATTACCTTCTCTATAAATATGCAAATCAGACTCAATGAATGGTCTCTCAATCTGACACACAAAATGATCAATGGTAACTTGTACCTATCAAGAACCACCTCTATCAGGAACTACCTAGCAGAAAAGAGACCATTATGTTCGCGTTGAATATGAAAGCCCAATCTTGGGGGTATGTGCAGCAAATTTGTATAATTCTTATGGTTTCGAACATTCTAAACATTTTATTTACACCAGACTTAATGTTCTTTCTTTTTCTCATTTCAGTTCATGGATGATGTAGAATTTTGATTTCCACAAATCAATCATACAGTATTGTTCAGCATCACGTTTGGGGAATTTCGACTTTGATATCAACAGATAGAGAATCAAAGTAAAAGTTACATGATAAATATTATTGTTTTTTCACCTAATAAAATACCATATAATAATAATATATCTCAGTAACAACGTAACATAAACTTCTTGATCTGAAACAGGCACTCAGATTATAACTAGAGAAGAAGGGATGGGAATCACAAAACACAAAATGGTTAGATGCAAGAGCAGAATCGCAATCAAGATAAAAAGTGTTCCCACATTTTAACGTTCTGTATATCTTATATTTTAATCTGGATGCTGAGTGAATATTCAACTTTCAAACTTTCGGAATGCCATTCAACACAGTCACTACATTTAAAACTGATCAAAGATATAAAACAAGCTAGGACACGGTTCAAATAAAGAAATGTAAGTTTCCAGTAAGAAGTCATCATCACAACATTTTCCAATAAAAGATGCAGAATGCGACTCCAGGAGTTAAATGTGTCATGAGAACATGAGAATTATCTGGCCATTACCCTCAACAGCCATGCCGAGCATCAAGCCTCCCGTTTCAGCGAGAGCAGCAGCAAAGAAACAGGGGAGAGGATTCAATCTTTCCTGAGCTCCATGTACTCCACACGTATACCACTAGCATTCAAAATGAGAATCTCCAGTTTGTCTCCCTGTAACACACATACAAGAAGCTCATTAGAAAGCTCAGTTTAGATAATGAAAGATTTTAAAGTGGACAAAAGAAAACCAGATCCACACATAATCCATCTGGCAGATATGATCCGATAGGATTAGATATCCAAAATTTTTTCATAAGAAAATTTTACATCCATACAAGATACAAGATTTTTTAGTATAAGACGTTAATTTTCATCATCAAAATTTTCAATGCTTAAAGGGAATTGATTCGTGCGTGAATGTTCGAGGGACATGCCCGTTGGTGGGGGCAGTCGGGAAAAGAGTATTCCAGGTCCTTCCCCATCCCAATGCATTGTAAGCACATTTTTAACACAAAGGGCCCAAGTTGTACAATTCTGAATACATTTCTCATACACTAAAGCACATATGGGATGTTTAACACATGACTGGACAAGACAAAGTGATTAAATAATACAATAAAAAGGATTAATGTTGTCCACTGCACCTTGTCAAACATGCAGTAGAATGTAGATCATTAATTTATGATTAAGGTTCTTCTAATTGTATTATTTGATACTTAGGTTGCATTTATGCTCTTAACTCCAGTCTCACAGGCAGGCTAACTTCAAAAAATGAAAAAAGCAGAAGGCACTCCTATCAGTATGATCGCGTAACAAAGGCAACTTCGTAGTAATTTTACTAGGAAGTACTAAAAACAACTCATACTGAGAACTTGAAAAAAGATTAAACTATGCCCCTGTTTGGTGCCCGTTATCTCTAAAAAAAGGGGGTTTTTCAATAGTATTTTTAGGAGAATGTGTGATTAAAAAGTAGAGAAAAGTTTTGGATTTATATGCAAAATATTTTATTGCGTGAATATGCAGTTGAAAACGATCATGTAGCAAAAAGAGTTTTAAAACAATGGGCACCAAACAGGGGTTATATAATTACAGAGGGCATCAAGAAGGATCTCCAACGTGTGTCAGCTTAACGGGGAAGATGGTGCAGGTGGATAAAAGTAAAAGCTCCCCAAACAAATCATAGAAAAGCAGATAACTATTCCTGATTCACAGAAATAAGATTCTAGTTTCTCACCTGTTAGGACATTGAATTTCAGATCCTAACTAAACAAAAGTAAAAGTGAAAGAGAAAAAGAAGACACACTTACAGTATATATATCCCTTTCTGTTGCAGATGCAAAACAAGTTTTGACCAAGTCAATGGCTTCGGACTCAGAAAGTGGAGTAACTGCATCCTGCAGAATATCATTAAATATAACTCGGTTGTACTAGACATAAATTGTACACAGAAATTATCAATGCATGGAAGACAAAATCAGACCCTGGCAGGTAATAAGAGAGGGCTTGGAGACTTCAGTTGGTTGTCCAAAAAGGGCGTGATAAGTGTAGAACCGGAGCCCTGGGAACTGTATCCAACCCTCTCATAAGATCCAACAGCATCATATGTGAAGACACAGCCCTTTCCTTCAGGATTTCCCCCAGAAAGAACAAAGAAAAAGAAAATAGCACAATATAAGTAAAGATAACCGTATCACAAACAACTAAAATTCACTAAAGTCTTACCTTCATGGTCAAGACCACCCAAGACATTGAATGCATAGTATGGAAAGAAACGTTTGTAGTACAGGGTATTAGAGAGCAGCTGAGCCATTGCAGGACAGCTCATTTGCTTGTTATGCTGATGCTGATATTGCTGCAATTCACGAAACAGTATCGAATTTTGAGGCATGATTCTATTCATCTTTCAACTACCTTGAGCTCACAGCACTAGAAGAGTTTAGAGCCAGCAATTGTATAACTCAGTCTGTCCTTAGCTATGTCCTTAAAAGACACATCAATCGTCATTAAGATCAAAATTGATCCGTTTCTGCAGTTTTTAGACCACCAAACAGGAGTGGCAATGAAAATGGAAGGAAGAAAGTGAGGTTTCAAAGATGTACTCAAATGGCAGCAATGAGATACAAGAGGGTTTCCATATGCAATTTATTCATCCCAAATTAGCTTCTTGAATAATAACCAAAATCTCTGATGGCCAAATGCATAAAGCTACAGGAAAGTGAAATAATCATCTATGTAAAACTCGGGAAAACTTGACATAAATTGATTGAAGTAAATCGAGAGGAATACGAACAAAATTATACTAGAGTGATTTCACAACCTAAGCTGATAAGGAAATAATGGAGCGGGATGCCATTAAAACTTTCCAGTAGCATTTGCAATTTAGCAATTGAGAGAGGGATATGAACAGCTCAATTATGAATTTGTATTTTTGATGCACTCCACATTTAACTGTGTCTTGGGAGATAAAAATTAGAAAGTCTTCCATTAATCTTAAAATTCTTAAAGAACTTACCAAGTGCTTAGCAGCCAAGACTTTTTGCAGAGCTCTCACATCAGCCTGAAAACCTGAAGAGGCCAGCACGGATTTGTCCGCTCTACATTATGGGAGAAACATAAAAATAAGCTTTTACATCTTTTCCAAGAAAAGGACATCTTTGAAGCAACCAAGAAAATTGCAAAAAGTATGGAATACAAATATAACAATCACATTGTCAAATAAATGAATGAAGATGGTCCTCTAATACAGTTTGCAAAAAGTTGAATGGAATAACAAAATTACTTTTTGCAAGTAAGAGGGAAAGAACGTGTATGCGAAAACTAAACATCATGAACCCTTTAAGCAAATGGTCTTGAGGTAATACAACGATGAACATCTCAAAGCTGCACCTTAACACTTCATGAATAATGATGAATACACATGATAAGTTCTCAAGAAGTGAAAGTGAGCCATCAAGCAATCATCTTACAGATTTAGAAGTGGAAATTACATGGAACCAGATCTTTAACTTATCATTTCAAAAATCAAATTTAAAGTTTGTTTTTACAAAAATAAGATCACAATTCAACATTTTAATATTAATAATAATATTTTAAAATTAAATTAATCTATATACCCACCCTACCTACCTACCTCCATCCACCCAAACCCTAATTATTTTCCTCTCTCCTTTCTCTCTTCTTTTTCTTTTAAAACACCGAACCACCACCGCAAGTGACCACAGCATGACACCACAGCGGTACGATGTGGACAGACCCAGCCCATTTGTTGAACTCTTACCGTGTTTGCCACCCTAAAACGAAAACACAAAACATAGACGAAGTGAGCAGCAACGTCATCTCCGGCATCACGATGCAGCATCTTGGGGTTGTTTTCATGCTGTGTGGTTTTCAGTAGCGGAAGCATCATCCCTAGCTCTGATGAGATTTACTCTGCGGTGGTTTTCGTGTCGTCCTCGTAGTGGTGAGATGCTGGCAGTGTTGGTGAATTTGCTTGGGGTGTGGTGGCTGTGTTGACGCTGCTTATAGCGGTAGTAGTGGTTGTTTTGGTGGTGTTGGAGGTTTTGGGTATTTTTGTTGATTGTGCAGGTGGAGGTGCTGGCGATGATGGTGTATCTGGCAGTAGCGAGGATGGAGGTGGTAGGGGCCCTAAGAGCCTTGGCTATGGGGAGACCTTTGGCCAGCTAATAGTGTTGCTACTGATGTTGGTGTGATGGTGGTGGTATAGGTCGTAATGGTAGTGCTACAGGTGGTGGCAGACTTGGCGGTGGCAATGAGGTGTTAGTTTTATTTTTGTTGTTGGAGTGGTGGTGGTGGCTTCCATATTTTGGTGGTGTTGGGGGTTTGTGTTGATTTTTGTTGATGGTATATGTAGAGTTGTAGGTGGTGGCGGGGCCTGGAGCCGGGGCGAGGGCGGTGAGGGT
>CAIGRB010000353.1:20914-31212 GCA_903798255.1 Fraxinus quadrangulata | reverse complement strand
CCTAGTAACTCTTATCATAGCCCCCCTTTCTGAAGTCATAAAGCCAACTTTCTGAACTAAGAAACATAGTTTTCACATTACTCACGTTTCTGTTCAAGTCATACATTTAGCAAAGGGAAACAAGAAAAGTGAGAAAGAAATTGATTTCTTCTATGCCCTTCAGTGAAAAAAAAAATGTCTAATAAACTCAACTTGATATCCCATACTTATTTGTGATATAGTGTCAAATGAAAAAACTAAATAACTTCAAGTGAAGTTTAGATCTATATGCCTTTATCACGATTTTGCTTGTACAAAAATCACATCTTTCTTTCTCTAGATTTCAATTGTGCCCAATTCGCAAAGGTAAAGTTCTCTCCCTCAATAAAAAATCCAGTAACACTATTATAAAATATGCCAGTCTTATATCTGCATGCTACCCCTTTCTATGACAAGTCCGTCAAAAAGACGCAGAAAATAAATTTCTTGATTCTTGTGTCAGAAGACATTTGCTCAAGAAATTACTTAATTGTTTACAAATTTTCTTTTTGTGTATTAACATTTCATCAAGTAATACTACAATATTTAAATAACTACAACAACCTACTAACACTAATTATTTTTCTTTTCCACAAGGATCGATTTAAAAATTAAAACATATAGCAATGGATAAGTCGTGGAAAATAAAATGAGAAAGCAATTCCTTACAGTTGAATAATTTTGGAGTAATCGCGAGTGAGAATGTTGTAGCCAGATGACATTCGAGTGTCGGCCGCAATCACGCAGTAATCAGTTCCCGCAATCGCAACACATGTCCTTCACGAACAACACACTGAGATGAGAAACTACAATCAAAATATCTAAAAACATCTTTTGTGCATATAAATCGAACTAGGGTTTTGCATACCCTCCATTATTGTCGTAAGGAGACCAATTTGCTTTCTGTTTAGTCATTGTGATATCTGATATGGGAGAATTAGAGAAGGAGGGGGGCGGTTGAAGTTCGTAGTCTTGGATGTGAAATAATTCCACTTCACGTTTTGAGCTCTCGGTATCTTTTTTCTCAAGAAAATGCTCAAAATTTTCCGTGGATTTTTCTTCAGGCACCCAAACTTTAGATTTTACAAAGGGACTTTTGCACATATACTCCCCCACCTATGGCCTCCGTGCGCAATCAATCTCTATTCTTTCTCTTAGCACAGACCTCAGCTTATGGTCAAGTGCAATAGTAATTTCCGTCAATTTGGGCATTTAAGTTGTAAACGTGTGAAATTCACATCCGTTAATTTTCTTTAAGAACAATGCACCTTGAACAGACTCAAAGACAAAAATGGAGGAATAGAGTGATACAACATAATAATTGGGTGGTGTGTTTTTATTTTTTCCAAATCGTCCAATCATCTATCAACGTGTATCCTCCTATTTTTGAATCTGTCTTTGAACCTATTTATGTAGCGTGAATGTTTCTTTAATTATTTTGTCATTTATCCTAAACCAAAAAAGAAAAGAATAAAGAAATTCATTTATCTTCCCCGACCATACCATGTACTGATTTTTCATGGTCAACCATTTAACATGTATAATAATATAAACGAGTTTTAGAGTTCAATATATGTCAAAAGTGTAAAATTTGGTGACAATTGGTGTAGGTAACTAATGAAACGTTAAACAACTGATAAACAGTAAACAATATCAAAAAAATTCAGTTTTCGTTCACAATCTTTGCAAAGAATTATTGATCTACTTTCAACATTTTTTTAGCATCAGACATTTTCAACCTCCCTTAATCGCAAATCGCATCCATAACAACGGATTTAATCTAATTTGATTGTTAGAATGCGTAAAAAGACAACTTCACCGTGCATTTTAAATAAAAATAAATAAAAGAAAAAGAAATAAACACAACCAAGGGAGCCCGAAATAGAAGAATAACCATAGGGCCCAAATATTTTTCTTTGGATGATATTGGGAGAGGATTTTCCATATCAAATCGCAAATTTGATGCTTTCTAATAATGCTGTTTTGCTGGGCTACTGCACATGTTTCCCTTTCCTGGATAAACAATCAGCACTAGATAGTCAAATACACTACAAGGAAAATTATGCAATTGAGTATTGCAGTTTTAATGGGCTACCGTACATGTTTATCTTTCCTGGATAAACAATCAACAGAGACAAACAATGAAATCATTGCATGCTTGCTGAGATGGATACAACTTTATATATAATCTACAGGTTATTTTATATCTACCCAACTTGACAAACAGGCAAACTGAATTGGGTGGCCTGTCAAGAGCCAAACTTTATACATTCAAACCATCATCAATGAAACCGGAAGCAAAGTCACATACAGGTATTACATGTATACTATCTGGAAATTCCAACTAAAAGAGTTCTATAGAATTTTTACCAGAACAACAAGCGAAGAAAGCACTTTGTTGATGGCTGCGTGAACTGTGCTGCCTCGCTTTCGACCCAAAAAGTGCTGTCTACATGGCCATCAATGGCTGGAAACTTATTCTATCCCATTACAAAACAATATAGACAGCATTTCAAAAGTTAATTCAAAGAGTAAGTATACCCTCTGCATTCGACAGTCTTGTTCTTTCTCCTGCTGTAAAGCGTAGTATTGTTACACCGGAGAATATCAATCCGCAAGGTACAAGGAAGGATAATAGAAATACTGATTCCAAGAAACCATGAATAAAGATAGCCTGACCAAAGTACCAAGATTTTAACTGCTCTTTCTCCCTCCAAGGCTATCCAAGTTTATGTTCATGTCTCCACAATTGCCTTGACGCCAATGAAACCAAAATAAATATAGGCCAAGGCCTAGCTCAATTGGTTAGAGCAAAACTTACCAGGCTAATGACCTGGATTTGAGCCTCCCTTTGGGGGAGGGGTGGAATCCTTTGATCCCTCTTTAAAGGGGGGGGAAGGGAACCAAATAAATAACAAAAATATACATATTTTCACAGTTTGCAATAACAAAAAGGGCATGTTACTCCACAGCAATGCCAATAAACAACACAAGATAGAATCAAAGCTGCATTAAAATTCCCCTAATTGATATCACTCCCAACCATGGCAGGAAATCTAAAGCTCAAACAACGAATTTAAATCTGATATCTTGAACAAGATGTTTGTATTATAAGTGATAATGGATCCAAATGCTATTAAGACATCACCAGGAGGAAAAGAAAATCAAGTACAATAACTCCAGAAGACTCCGAGTTTCCTCATTAGAATTTACTATCAAAATGGCTAAAGGCAACAATAAATGGTTATACATGCTACTATATCGTGGTTTTGAATGTCTTCTACCTCATAAATGAATACAAGTGTGCTGATGATCTAAGCTCGTGCTTTTACATACGCGACTCAGGTTAATTTATAGATACATAAATCTGAGAGATGTTCACAGTAAGCTACCTCAACATAAGAAATCTTCCACAATTGTCCTTTAAACACAAATTTGAAAGTTCAATGAGATTTTCAAGGCTTCAGCTTTTCAAATACACATCTCAAACGATTTGTTCATCCCTTACCAAATTTCGACTTAAAATTATATATTTATCTGATGTAACAGAAGATTTCCATCGTAAATTTCCGTCATATCAAGTTAGCTAGTATTTAATGAATCCAATTTTTCATGCTTTGACAGATGAACCAAAATAAGAGAAATAATTATAAATAATAGTCTGAAAAGAGCAAAATACGAAAGTCAGCTCATCAACTGCTACATTGCATTTATTATATGTTCACGAGGTTTTTACACATAGGGTTGTTAACAAGACGGGGAGGCCATTCCAATGGAATTATCACCGTCTCCTCTCTCACATACCCATTGCATTAGAAAATGCAGTATATTCGTTACTTACATATACGAAAACTGTATCAAAAGAGCTGGAAAGAGCTACAAGGAAATTAACATTATTAGAAATAGTAGCTTCCACGCATTTTCTTTGCATATTTCAATCCATAATTAGTATGAGTACTTAAACTAAACCAATGGCAATTTCATTCTCCTTTGGGTCATCATTTAGTTTAGGTTTTCAGTTGAGAATGCCCAAGGTCAGGTGCTATGGTATACATAACCCAGGTATGCCAAGAAGGCAACAGAAGCTTCTCCCCTTCGCCATTTCAATATTCAAAGGTTTCTGACGTGTTTGAAAATCTATTCATGTAATACCCAAAGTGATTCACTCCCAAGAAGAATGAAGGTCAATCCGCTACAAATAACTTTGCCCCCTGACCCCCCTTCATTCAACATTCAATTTTTATTTTATTTTTGCCTACTTATCAGCATCTCAGTTTTACAGTTTCTATTAACAAGAGTGTTTCATGATTCATCCATGATTTCAGATAATGTGCTATTATAACTTCCATAGGGACTATCAATTGTAGAGTGAAATTTTTTACATTCTTGGAAGTTCCAATACAATACTAAAGTATAGTAAGGCTGTCCTACATAAGAAGCTATGGAAATCTAGTTTATCTCATCTTCATCTTTAGTCCACCATATTCATATTGATTTGACAAACCATCTAGCGCTCAGCTTGATAATTATATTTACAATGAAAGAAAAATAAGAGTTATTGTCAACATCAGAATTTCCATGGTTAAGCTCTGAATATTCAGTTGCCCATGGCTATTGAATCATTGATAACCAGTTATTCAATATTATTCATCCATTCTTACAGATTAATAATTCTTCAGTCCCAGTCCCTAAGAGAAATTAGAAAATACTCTTTCTTGATGTTCTAAGCAGTTCAAGGAAACACTAAGCCTTTGTGGACTTCAAATTTGAACTTCCAAATTATTCCACATCAACTTTCGTTTAACTTTCCCACATGTAGATCAAACTCCGTACCCCTATTACAAGTTTAGTTTGATCTAATGTTGAAAAAACTCCAAGGGTTCATTCTTTATTTACCACAGCATGGGTCAACAAAGTTTTAGTAACCCAGGTATGCGCAGGAGCTATCCTCCTTCCATTAGAATCAATGCTCATACTAGTCAAACAAAGCTTCAAATCAACATAGGCCCAATGTTAAGAAGATTATACACTTCTCCTGAGTAAATAATGACAAGTGAAATTGGGGTCATTTCCCTCTGATCTTCCCTCCCCTCAGATCATAGCTAATTTTAAAATGTAAACATTGGCTTTGTTGGGCGCTCTTCAAAAAATGTTGATCAAAAACTCGAAATCCTCATCAAGAAAGTACAAAGAAAGAACAAATCATTTCTATGATCCAAAGTTGGGGTGTGGAACATTGAACAGAGTGCAATAGCATTCTAGGCCAGGCATGATACACCGAACACATTTTTTTAAAACTTAAAAACACATTTTGAGGACAGGCTACTATTTGGCAGACTTATCAAAAGAAAAGTGTCCCCAAACTGAGTTAAATGGATTTCTATCTGGCAACTAGAACTAAGTCTCATTGATTATTTAAACATTCAACTGAGACTATAACTAACTGATCTGTAACCTCAGTCCAGGAGAGAGGTAAGCTAGACAAATAAAATTGACAACTCTTTCTTGGGTCAGGGCAAATCATTCGCAGTTTATCAGAGAAAATGCCATAAAAGTATTGAAGAGAAGATGTATCCCTACTACAAAATTTACTATAGTATTTTCATTATCTAATCTAGTTTGTAGAATAAACACGGTTGCTTTGGCCTCATAAGTAAGAAGCATAGTATTGATCAGAAAGCCAATAACCATGGCGATCAAGTGTCAAGTTCAAGATATTGAACATGCATATTAATCATTGAAATAGAAAGGCAAAAAATTTATAATAGTTCATAACCAGTTTTAAGCAGATATAAAACTGAAAAACAAGAGGATTACCATGCCACTTGAATCGTTGTCACAAAACAAACAAATGACCAATTTCCATTGCTGAAAGTTATCACCTCTATTAACATCATAGAAACACGGTTCAATAAAGATTATTTAAACTCTCTATGTACATCATAATGACATTAAAACATGTACCAATGGTAGAATAAGATTATTCCTAGATACATAAAATCAATTAAGATACCTATAATTTATGAACATGTTTAGAATAAGGAATATGCGTCATCTTCATTGACCTTCAAAATATTAACTATATGCTATTGCTGCAAATTTGAAATAACCTTACTGCGTGATGAACAGATAGGGTAATGTACTACTTAATACATTATATGACTATATAATAAGCTTTCTTTGCTGACTGTACTACGAATGCAACATCAGCAACAATAAATATAGAAGCATCTGTAAGCAACAAAATGGATACCAGAGCAGCATGAAAGATAATGAACAAAAATAGAGCAAAACGAGAAGCGATAATCACAATGCATAACATAACAATCAAGTTCAATATTAAAAGCAGATAACAAGGTCAAAAGGGAGACATTAGAAGTATATGCAGATGTGCCAAATTGATCGCTCTACAGATTACAGTCAATGAAGATGCCGAAAGACTGACAGTGATGTGGATGGCTTCAAGCTCAGTGCACAGAATATACAACCCACTTCCAACAGTGCAAAAGATGAGCGGTAAGTTAAGTGGGTTCACCAAAATGAATAATCTCTACAAGATCTATACGTGCTGAAATCCACCGGTGCCGCAATCTGCATCAGGGTCTAATCTACAAGGAGAGTCGAACCACTTTGGATTTTCAGGGTAGAAAGCGTCTACCTGTATACCAGTAAGACCCACATCTGGACCCACGGCCTCGTCATGCCTCGAGGGCTTGATCAGCTTCGAATCACACGGAATACCCTTCTCATCAAACTCGCCACATTTCAACCATTTCTCTTCTTTACAAGTCTCACTTAGCAGATCCTTCTCGATCCTACTCTCAGTCCTCATCCGATCCCAAGAAGCAACCTCCCCAAGAGTTCGCCCAAAGCTGTCCTCATCATCTTCAATAACATCTGCATCTTTGCCATCACCATAGATCCGCGAATGATGATCATCACACCAGTCTGGCAAATCATGCTCTACCACCAAGACATCATCCAGGTGTTGCTTCTCTGATGGCAACCCTACCAATTTCGAGCCATCATCTGCTATATTTCTAAGCTTATTCGTGATGTCAAAGAGTTCATGTGTCAGAGAACCTAACAATGAGGGCTGGATTGTCGTTATTCTCCCTTCGAGCAACCCTAACTCATTCCTTAATTCCTGAACCTTCTGCAAAGCCAAATGCTGTAGGTCCACGGAATTCTTTCCCAGAAACCTGAAATCTTCATTTTCCCCTTCCTCGGACATTCCAAACACTGTATCATGATCCATCAGATATCCCCCTTTATGTCCAACCATTCGATGCATTATCCTCGCATTCCCATCCAGTGGCCCTGGCTCATGCCCTGAATGCACTGCATACAGCTTAAATACAGCTGTCCCCTCCTCCTCATAGACAAATGTCTTATCCTTCTCGTTATAATTTGATATTGGAACTATTGCCCGAATCCGAAACCCACATCCACACCTCTTTGATGCATAGGGCTCCCGTTTTAAAATCCGTGATTTCTTAGATGCAGGTTCACCTGCCCTATGACACGCGTAATCCTTGACCTCGGCCATAAAGGGCTTGTACCTAATATACTTCTGCCTTATGCACAACACCACCTTATGCTTAGCAGCTAATTGTTGCAACTTATCGGGCACTTCCTTGGCGGGCACATCAAATGACTCGGTATACTCAAATCTACGTCTCTTTGAGCGAGGTGCGCATCCAGAAGACTCATCCAAGCACACTGGGCAGGATGCTACATATGTCCTAATATAACTCTCAGGAATCCCATAAAATTTAGCACCCACAGTCCACACCTGCTTAATTCTCTCCACGGTTTCTTTAAGTCCCAAGTGTTTTAAATCGGCATCACCATGAAATGATATTACTATATCCTGCCACTGATCTACATGCGAAACAAATTGATTGCAATTATTCTTGAAGCAGAGGAAATGATTTTTACCAGCGGCAGCAGAAGCCGAGGCGGTGTCTGCCACTTGGACCGTTAGCTTGTCCTGGATACGCTTCCATGCGGTCAAGTAGGCAGTATCCTCATTACGGTCCTTCCACACGGACCGCCAACTGGCGAGCACAGCCGTCGGAGTCACAGCCCGGATTTCTTCCGAAGTAGCAAGCCGGCCTTCAATCAAGCACTGGATCATCAAAGCATGGGATTCTTTATTGAAAGTATAAAATTGGGACGATACATGTGGCTCGGGACTAATATGCACGGAGCGGCGATCAATTGTCCTATTATTGTTATTCCCATTACTCACAATTTGGGAACTCGCCATATTAGGGTTTTGAGGCGGGGCAGCGTCGTTGGGATGGGAAATGGGGAGTTCACCATCCGATGACGTGTGGCTGACATCATCGTCGTCCTCATCCCGGAAGATGTCAAGGGAGAAGGCATCGTCGTCAATGGACGGCTGAGATTGAGCTCGCCGAGGGTCTATGAACTGTTCATGGTGGGGCCGTGGTGGGCCCAGATGGTGGAACAGATCCTCTTCGATTTTGCTTGGATTCATGAGAGCGAGCTTCTATTCAGCTGATTGTCTATGGAAGCTCTACGGTGAGTGATTCATACTGACATAGACAAAGGTTCGTGTTTTCTCTCTCCAAAATTCTCTCTCTAGATTTATCTGTGTGTGACGAAACCAAGTGATTAATTAAATGAGTTAGAATGGATCTTTTGACCCGTGTCAATCAATAAGAGCTTGCCAGATGGTACGTCGAAAATTATTTGAATCTGTGTTCTTGTGATTTTCAAACGTGTTTGCTACTGCTTTTAATTGTTACTTATTTTTCTCTTAACTTATTTGAGGAATGGAAAAATGTTTTCAATTCTAGTTTTTGGAATGGTGATAAATTAGCTAAAAAAATTATTTTTGATAGATTTATGTATGAAAAGTGTATTTGAAAAATTAATAAAAATTGTGAATCTCATGTGACTAAAATTAATTATTTATTTTTTCAAAAAAAAAAATCCTAAAATTTTAATATTAAATTTAGTTATTTACATGTATATTTGTGTTTTTACGCATAGTAATATTATTATAGTATTTGTGTAGATCCAATTTAATAAAAAAAGGCATGTATATGCAGAAATTCATTTTAGTTCTTAAAATATAATTTGAAAATAAAATTAGACTTGGGAATATACATGATGAAAATACTTGATCAAAGAGACTCTTGTGGAAGCCTACTTGATACAAAGAGGCTCTTGCGGAAGCCCCACCCACCCTTCTCTATTTTGATTTTAAGGGATCCCCATATTGAGGAGGCTTTTATAGCTAAAAATAAGAAGAGAGTCAGTAATCTCGTCGTTGCAAGTCATTTTCCTTATGCTAAGAGGGGCCTCTGTCTTCTTTTTTTTCCTTTGTTCATTGCGACGTGAAATCATAAAGAAACTGGAATAACTTAGAAAGAGAGTGATACCTAGTCGTTGAGAGCATCATTGTCTTTGTAGAGGAACGGTACAATTTTAGATATAGGATTTATGAACAATGAATGGGCCATCCTCTTCCCAAAGAAAGGGGAGAAATCTCCAAGTCGCTCTTTCTTTTTCGAAATTGTAGGGCCACTAAAGTAATTCAGTAGGAGCCTAGAAGTGCCTACTACTACACTAAACCATGCTACACTTAGCTCTACATATTTACTAACTTCTGTCCAGTGTCGATAGAGCTAAGGGGCTACTTTGTAAGCTAAGCAAGCTTGATTCTTCGGGATTATAGTACGGTGTGGTCGATCGTGACTAGAATGGACTTCTCCATAATTTAATAAAAAGGCACATACTAGTTCCTTTGACTTTCTCCCTTCTCAACCAAACGAAAGAGATATAAATTCCATTTAGGCGGTTAAGGATTAGGTTGACCGTGTGTTAAGGGGCCGAGTCCAAACATGGAGCTATACCACGAGCCAAATTCGTTCAAGACTTGGTTCCAGATTACTAGGCTGATTTGGCATTCAAAAAAATAAGTGGTAAATAGTTTCCATTGCATAAGACACGTATTTTTTTTGAACTTTTCTTGTCGCGAATTTTTTTATTATAATTGAGAAGACGAAGATTATCTATGACCCTACTTTAAAGACTTGGGCTCAATTACGTTGAAGTATAGGTAGAGCAATGACAAGAAATTAGGGAAAAATTCATGGATCATGTATTATATATCATAAAATAAAAAATCAGGCCCCAAATTTTAAAATTGCAAAAATTAATTTTTCTATGAATTAATTAATTATATTTCATAATTTATTATATTAAATTAAATATTAAATTGTAATATAAAATAATTAAACCAG
>CAIGRB010000353.1:3977-19267 GCA_903798255.1 Fraxinus quadrangulata | reverse complement strand
CCCAATCTCATCCCATCCCACCACGACCGCCCTACCGCCACGGACACAACAAAAATCTCAGTCACCACCAAATCCAACAAAACCATCACCTCAAATCCCAAAAACAAATCCCCAAATCCATCGGCACAATTACAACCCAACTATTCTGAGATATTTTCTGTGTTGCTTAACCTCACCACATACCCACCGTCGAGCTACATCCACCTGCAACAGCTCGATCGCAACGCTACTATGACGTTGGCAGCAGCGTCGCGTCACAGTAGAGCGTCGCGACACCGACCGCAAAGTCGACGCTGCCATTCGCTGCCATCACAGGAGGGAGGGGGAGGGATGGAAAAGAGAAGAGGTGAAGAAAAATTATTAGGATTTGGAAAATATGATTGAAATTTGGTCGGGTAGGTGGTATGGTGGATATAAAGATTAATTTAATTTAAAATATTATTATAATATTAATTGTGAAATTAAAACCTGATTTTTGATTAAATAAAGTATAAACCTGATTTTCAGAAACTTGAAACTAAACAACTGGTTTTATGTAATTTCCACGAGAAATTATTCATTATTCATGCAATTGAGTGTAACAAAGTGTAACAAAAAATTGGAAAAGGCCCATATTACCAAGTCCAGGATTTTGTTAGGTAGTGGGCTAATATTCTTAGTAGACTAACAGCCCATTTCTGAAACTAGCCCAAGATAAGTGAAGTGAAGAAAATAAGGGAAAATTTCATAATTATAAGATTTTAAAAATGTAATTTCATAAGTAGTGAACTGGTAAAAAAAAAAAAATTTTACAAAAGGTGATATATGACAGTAACATGTGCTGATAAACGATTATAACTTACAAATTGCGGAATATGACATAATTTATATGCGACATTTTAATTACATTCAAGTGAACACCTAATTTTATTTTATTTTATTTTATTATTATTATTGTTATTATTATTATTTTGAAAAAACAAAAAATTTAGTGTCTGATTAATGAAACTAAAACTTAAAAACATGATTTTAGGTTATTTTCTTGAAAAATAAAGAGATGAATAGTAATGTGGGCAATATTTATAAGCTTCATTTTGCATGTTTGGCAAGAGTTTATAATTAATCAAGTTGTTTTCTATTTACATATTTTATGGACTTAGAAATACTATCTACTCGTTCAAAACTTATTTTTATCTATTTGTAATTTGAATTGATTATAAGCAACTCCCAAACAACTTTCTGAATTTCTCCTTGGGTAGAAAACATGGTTGGTTACCAATCATTCATTAATTAAAATATAAAAAAACAGTATTATGAGAATAAAAAAAGCTTTAAAATTAAGTTATTTTATTTTGTTCCAATATGATCGCTTAACATTCAACACTGCACTAGCAAAACTAATAAAATTCAATGTGCGATGGAATTTGCCGTGTTAACCAGTAAAGGCAAAATATGCTATCAGGGCACACCCTCGAGACTCGATGAAATTTCGAGTTAGTTGTCTAGTCAACCGATGTTTCTCTTGATGCCAATTCAAAAGAAAGAAAAAGTGACCATCTATTTCGTAGAATCAAGAACTGAAAAGCACTTCTCCCTAATTATGCTTCCGAATAGGAAGAGTTCGAAGGAAAATATTGCGATGTGATCACATGAAATTGTCGGATAAAAATGAAATTTGTGTATATTTGAAAAATGGCAGTTGGTCATTTTAAGATTGTTTTGAATATTCGACATAGTCCACGAAATAATATGTAAGAACTTAAAGTTACAGGATTATATAACTTCAGGGATTTCAAGTAATTTGTCTCCTTTATGGCTTAATATCACACACAGGCTCTTCGACTCTTCCCTCCCCAAGCAGCTCTGGATTTAATTAGTCGATTTTCAACAAACTACTATTATGCTCCTGCTTATGATTTGAAATTTGAAATACTAACTAAGCTCGAGATTGATTAGTTAGACTAGACGAGAAGAAAAACATACATTTTGATCTCTTATTGACGTACAATCTTATTCAGTGCAACTTACCAAACATATTGAAAATACAACACACAATTTATTAGGATCGATGATATCATGACATCATTTGAATGATTAGGAAAGTTAAATATGCAGCAGCACATTGTTAATTAATATAGAGAAGCATCAAATGATCATCAAAATGATTAATGCAAAATAAAGCAAGTTCAGAATTGAGTCTAATTCAGACAAGATACAAAGTAATTACTTACTTCTCATTAAGGTTCTAAATTATTCAAATATTGGTTAAAAGGGTTTCATTGTGAGGTGGAAGGCCTGAATTTAACTCCATTTAAGCATCTAGAAACATAGTCCCTGGCAAGTGACTGGAGATCAACATCTTCTAGCTCCTCATCAACTGCATTACAAAAGCTTGCCATTTCTGTTGATGTTTCCTCGGACTGGGAGGTATCGAAATGGGTCATTATGTTAGAACTGCACACGAACCCCGATGAGGACTGAACGTTGGAAGAGGAAAGACTCGGTGGTTGAGGAGGAGGCGGTGGTGGAGGAAGCCGTTGCAAAGTTGATATGCGAGCTTGAATATACGCCAACTCCGCCTGCAAATTAACAACCTAAAACCATAGCAAGAATATCATCACTTCTCTTATATCTCATTTAAAAGTTTAAATTGTTCGAGAAGAAATCAACTTCTTTTGACAAAAGATGATGAAATACGTGAACTTTGATTTGGGATTAAAATCCGCCCCCTCACGAAATGAAGTGTGTCTCTAGTTTTTTAGCAAAGACAAACTTGGCTAGACATAGAATTCTATTTGTATATTAAATAAATTTCAAGTTTGAGCTATTAAAAAGTACTAAATTTTTTGCTAAGCTAAACTATCAAAATTAATAAACAAAGCGCCATTTGTGTATTGGAATGCTATGCAAGTCCCATTTAGTCAACTTTCTATCATCTCTATGATTGTAAAGTCAAGTCAATTTCAAATTAATATTGGTATCTTACCTAATTAAAGGCAACACGCCATTGAAGTTTATCGGCCAATTATGGATAACAGTGTAAAATTATATTCAATTTTTAAAATAACTCGTCGAGAAATCATAAATAATTAATATCAAAACCAGCAAAAAATTAAACGAATTAAATATAGCAAAATGAGTTAATTTTAATTTTGATTTTCGTCGAGTTTCTAAAGAGAGCCTATTTTTAATTTCTATTCATGCAAATATATCACGGTGATATATGTCAACAAAGATGTCAAACTTAATGTACAAAATTGTTTTAAATTTATTTATAGAGCGTCAATGACGACCACAATAAAAACTTATTATAAATTATATATCTGATCAGTAATATAAAACTCAAAATTGGGAGTGAGCTAGAAAGTTAAAACATCGATCATTTGAATGTTCTCGAGCTACCAAGTGCTTAGAGTTACTTGGTAACTCCAACAAGCAACAAGTGTTCGAACTATGAAGGCAAATTAGCTTGTAATTATTAATGTCAACTTCCATTAAAAAAAATAAAAATAGAAAGTTTGACACAGTGTAAAAGAAAGATTAAGATGAGAAAAACTACATAAAGCCAAGACCCGAGAGAAGAAATTCAACAGTCAATCATTTACCTTTTGAAGGGTCACACTAAATTTTCATCATCGTTTTAATTTTTAATAAATTCCTTCCTAAATTAACTTCGGACCCAAAATTCATGATTGTCACACCACAATTTCTGCACATATTTAAGGACGTTGAATTATATTTATGGGACTTCTTTAAGAAAGAAGAATATGTGCCTTGCTTCTCTCTTGGTGCATGTTGGCCAAGGTATGAGAAATATGATTTCAAAGTGCAGTAGTCAAATGTGTTTGTAAAAATTACCATGCAGTTCGTATTCATTCCAGCAGGGACAGAAGCAGTACAAGTCGAAATTTCCTTTAATTTTGCCATTTTTTCTTGCTGTTCATAGTTTAATGTAATATAGAACATGGGGGATGGCCGTTGGGTGTGGGTTAGAGGTAGGGTAGGGTTTGGGGCTGGTGATCCATCCATACCTGTTGCTGTAGAGTAAAGATGTGGCCAACGCAACCATAGACAGGATCCCTAGCCCTAGCAAGAGCCTCATAACAAAGAGTTACCACGGCGTCCAGGCGTTTGTGCGGCGGAATTCTGAGAAGCATTTTGGTAGCATTGCTGGCTCCAAACACCTTGTGCACAGCGGCGAAGTGAATGGTGCCTTGGTCTGAGTCAAAATATGGTGCAAAAATGCAACCCTTTACACACTTCCTTCTAAGGAACTTGCAGGCACCACAAGGCCCACCACCACTCCCATTCTGACCACCACCACCACCACCACTCATCACTAAGATTATCTGGGTTTCTATAACTGCTTTGTGGGAGCAGGCGAGTTAGAGATTTGGATAGAGAGAGAGAGAGAGAGAGAGAGAGAGAGAGGGTTTTTTTGGGGCTATTTGGCTTTGCTAATTACTTAGCTTATTGTGACAGAAGAAATTGAGGAAACTTTTGGTGGTGGGTCAAATGATTGTTCTAGTCTTATAGACAGCGCTATGAAGTGAGTCTTTCAATAACTGGTACAAATAATACACTTCCTCTTGGAAGTTAAAATACTAAAATTTCTAGTTTAAATTTTATCATTGAAAATAAAATTTTGGAAAAAGTAATATACATAAATTACTATGTACTTATTTATCACCCATTTCTATATATTTATAAATAAATCATTTATAAATTCATTTCCAATGAGGTTTAATTGATTTCATGTTTACTTGGGGTTTGTTTGGTATCGATTAAAAGTCAATTAAAATTGAAAATATAGTCGTTATTGGATCTCACTCGTCTAATAAAAGTCAACAATAACGGCTAATTTTTTAATTTTAATCCGATTTTAATCTCTACCAATCGGGCCCTCTTATTTCGATTATTTTATTTCATTAATTGTTATTTTCTTCGAGACTTAATCTTTTGGTAATGCTCATGTCATTTACTCCCTTCAAAACATTTTATTATGAAACGTCATTTAAAATCGTTTTAGGTGTTCAACGTCTGTTTGACATAGCTTCGGAAAAATTAAAAGTTGTTTTAAACTAAAAATCTATTTTTAAACTTTTTGGATAATTTTTTGAAAATACTTGTTTTAGGAGAAAATTGATTCATTGTAGCTTTCTAGAAAATTATTCTAGAGAAAGCAAAAATAATGTCAAATGAACCTTTAATTGTTTCTATTTTTACATTTTAATGAAAAAAAATATTTTAAATCGTTTTGTATTAAGCCCTTGTTTGAGCAATATTAAAGTTTTCATTTTCATTCTTTTACTCATTTTCAATCATATATTTTTCAATAAAATAATATTTTTCATCACATCAATAATTTTTCTTTTTTTTAATCATATATTTTTCATTAATCTATTATTTTAAAATACGTTCTTTCAAAATAATGTAACAAGCATAAGAACGAGCCAGGGAAGCTTTCAATATGAAATTGAAGATGGGTTTTTGGCTTTTTGCATTTTTCTCACTTTCATGGGATCACCATCCTTTTCTTGATCAATGATAACTGTAGCATTGTAGACTAGCATTCAAGACATAAAGGGCACAATGGATTTAACTATTATAATTATTGAATAGTAAAAGTAAAATCTCAATCAAAATTATCAATTTAGCTCATTTCTCATTCTTTTCAAAAAAAATTTATATATCGTCATTTTTAACTACGCATTCACATATATTTTTTTACGTAAATCTAAAAAAAAATTCCCTACTTTTTAATCACACATTCTCCTAAATTACTATTTAAAAAAAAAAAAAAATTAAGAATGGCCACAAAACAGGGGCTTAATCACAAAATAAAATCAGTCTTCTTTAGATAAATATAGGACTAACGTGTAAATATGTTGGAGGTGGGGTGGGTGGGGTGAAGAAAGTAGTTTTGGTGCAAAGTAGAAACTTTAAAGCCACGGCAAAGGTAGATGGAGAAAATGGGGGAGATCAGATTGCGTGAAGCAAACATAGACTGCGGTCACAGTACTACAGCGAATTCAACCGCCATGGATGTGGATGATAAAACTCCATCCCCCACGTGCGATCTACTCGTGTGAAATGAATCAACCCATCTAATCATCCCCTCCTCTCTCGTCTTTTCCGTCACATAAGGCAATGCTGCCTACACTGCAACCCTAAAAACCCTAAAGTTTCAAGATATTAGCTAGGTATACATATGATGTATTAGAATTGATAAATTAAAAATAAATATGAAATGGAAGATAATGAAATAAGATTTGGCCCTTGTATTCCATTTTAATGAAAATTTACCGAAAAAATGAATTTTAAAATAATAATTTTTGAAACGTGTGATTAAAAAATAAGATTTTTTTTAAAATTTATGTGTAATATTATTTTATGGAAAAATGTGATTAAAAATGAATTTTCAAAAAAAAAAATGAGAGGTCGTTCTCTTTGTATTTCAGTTTTGTACTTTGAGTTTTGAATTCATTTTGAATTTTATATTTTAAGTGTCCATTTTAAAATTATTATATTTTGAAAACACTCAAAACGCGATTTGAAAATTTTGGCTTGATTATAACTGAAAACACCCTAAACGATAATATCTTGAATTTTCTTTGTAAATTTTTAACTTGTTTTCAAAAACGCGTTTTCGAAAATAGGAAAGAGAACGCATTTTCACTGTTTTGAAAAATCAAAAACAGAAAACGACTTGAAAATGATAAAGAGAACAGTTCCTNTGACAGAATACTACCCCTTAAAATAATAATAATAAAAAATAAAAAACACTAGAACTCCATACATTGGAGCACAAAATATAATAAGTATAAGTCTCTGTTTGAGCCACATTAAAAAATTTTATTATCATTTTTTTACTCATTTTCAATCATACATTTTTAATAAAATAATATTTTCCATCACATTAATAACTTTTTCTTCATTTTCAATCACACATTCTCCTTCAATTTACTATTTCAAAATACATTTTTCTAAAATAATGTGTCTCAAACATACTCTAAGAAGAACAAAGCCGTAAAAATAATTACTTACTTAGTTTAGCGAAAAATAAATTTTTAAAATTGACTCTTAGCTCCTGTTTGACCATTATTGTTAGAGTAAAATGAAGTTTTTAAATGAAGAATATATATATTTAAAAAGTAGAAAAAAAATTGAAATTACGTGTAAAATATTTTATTATGTTAATATATAGTTTAAAATGAGTAAAAAAATTTAAATAACGATGATCAAAATGGGCTTATTAGAATTGACGGCACTCACTCGATTGATTGAAGAAGAATGGGGGGATTTACTTTACCGAGGAGACATGATTCGTGAATAATAAGTGACCGTTGATTCCTTTTGTCCCAAAATCATTGATAAAGTCTCTGTTTGAACCATATTTTTTTTTATTCTCATTATTTTATTTATTTTTAATCACACAATCTTCAATAAAATAATATTTTTATCACATCAATACTTTTTTTTTTTTTTAATTACTCATTCTCTGTCAATCCACACATTTTGTTCTATAATATTTTATTGGAAAATTAATATACATGGGATGTTAAGTGGAAAGGAGCTAACATTTTGTCAAGGAAATTAATGCATAGTTATAGCTTAGCCTACATTAGTCTAGTCAAGCCCACGCAGCTTAGCACGGAGTCCAATGTTGAATTTTTCAAACCCTATTTATCCAATATCTATTTGAATATGGATCTTTATCTTTTAAAAAAAGAGGTTATTTTAGATACGTGAATCTTATTCTTTACACGACCAGAATTGTTAATTGCATCGAATCAACGCAAAGTTAAGAATCAGCCCTTCGACAAAAGCAAACTTTGAAAACCCTATATTTCTTCTTTCTACAAACCCCTCGACTCTTGGACACACCCAAAAACTCCAAAAAAAGGGCAAAATCCTACTAAAATTTCGACGTAAAGTTTGATATTTATTTTTTGATATCAACATATTTAATATTAATTTGGTCAATAACTTCAAGTGATATATAGGCTCAAGAAAATAGTCATAAAACTAATTTTAGACTTCTAGGCCTACATTGATCATAATTATGTTAAGTTGTCCAATAAATCGGTCCAATAAACTCATTAAAAAAATAATAAACATCCATCTACGTCTGTCGCGTCGCGTACATTAGGCAATCAACAAAAGAGTTAATTGTCTTATCACATATCTAAACCTTGACAAGACGCTTGAATTTATAAGCGCTTTTTAAAACAGTGCCATTTATAGGTGTACAAAATGAAGTCTTTAAATTTCACTAGCTTTGAAATTTATGTAACCGCGAGTGACTAAGAAAATCATATTCTATCGAATAATACGAAAGGTTAATTCCTAGCAAAATATGCTTAGTTATGTATGTCTAGATTTATCGGGGGAGAGTTTGGGAGAAATTACTCTTAAAACAAAGCTATCTAATAGCATTTGTCCAAGTAGCGATAAGAGTTCCCTTTTAATCGTTCAATAAAGTTGAAATACATTCGATTCATTGAACAAGTGAGGCAGAATTAGATGGATACTAATCACTAATAATGCTAAGGAGCATTTTCAAAAGGAGGTAAGACAGAGTGAATAGTTGAAGTATGGTGGGCAGACAAGCCACGCCTAGGTAATCAAAGTTGAAGTGATTGCACGCATTTTCCCAAGAATACCCTACTCTGTCTCTGTCACCCCAATTTCATAGCCTTGGACCAACCATCCCCCTACTACACAACAATTTTATCATTCCTTAATCATTCACCTCTTTTAACATTTTTGCTTTTATTTCTTCTCTAGCCCCGGATTGTCTCTTCTTTTTTTTTTCATACATTTAAATATTAAAATATTTTATACGTAAATCTAAATTTTTTCTTTACTTTTTAACCACACATTCTCTAAAAAAATCACTATTCAAAATATCTTTTTTTTTTTTCAATAATTACTCAAACATAGGCTTAAACGTCTCATCATTTTATTTTTCTAATTTTTTACGGAGGAAGAACGACAACACAAAAACTAGTCATGGGGTCTAACAAAAGCCATTCTGGCCATGTTTACAAGAAAAACTAGTAAAGTTCGGCATGCCCGAGCCCCATTTTTCTGGATCAATAGATTTTGGAATCGTAATTCTTTGAGAATGTGTGGTTAAAAAAGTAGGAAAAAATTTTAAGTTTACGTATAAAATTATTTTATTACGAGAATATATAGTTTAAAATGAATTTTGAAAAAATGAAACTCAAACGAGGACATATATCCATTTTCTATATTTCTTCCAATTTTCCAAGTGGCTGCCCGCTATTTCAATCTTGAGCCTCGAGATAAAAAAGTATAAATAAGAATCTCCAAGCAAGGAATAAGATACTTGTACATAATTTTTTATCAAATGATTGGCGCCCAGGAGCCCCCCGTCATTTATCCATTTGGTAAACCTTTGGTAAAAGATTATGTTATTCTAGCATGGTCCCTCCAAGTAAAGCTCTGTTAGGATTTTGTGTATGTATGCATCTTTTATCTCAATTGAATCCATATCCGGTAGTTGTGATCAATTATGAGATTTTAATTGAAGTCACATCTAGATAGTTACAAAAATAGCATTGAACAAAGTTACGAATGGTGTGACCAAAGGAATTACGAACCGAAACACACGAGAATATATAGCCCAGGTTCAAAATGCATGAATTAATATTATCGTCCAAGAACGGATTCAAGACCGATCTACAAGTCGGACTAATATGTAAAAAAAATAAAAAATTACACACGAATTTTTTTTTTTTAAATAAAAAGGACAGCTAGAAAAACCCTTCATTGTACCCTCAACTTCGAATTTATTTTCTCCGTGCTCTACACAATGCCTCTTGTGATTATCCTGTTAAAGATGAAAATATACGTCGACGCTTTCCCCTTAAATCACAACGCCTCTTGTGATTATCCTTTCTTATGGCTAAAAATATATGTTGTCGCTTTCCACGTAAATCTTTTTTTTTTTGTAAGCTGTTTGAGACCATATCTTCATCACAAATTTCACAAAACTTTCATCCATGATTTGCCAAAACAATATTCCTTTTTTTTAGTCAAACGAATCTGTAAAACATTTCATTGAAACAAACATCACACATATGGAATTGATTTCCTAAGCATCCGTGCTTAATTGGCAAAACTAATTAATTTATTAGTTATCCATAAATTAAATTATATTTATAATTAATCAATTAATGCAAATAATTAAATTAACAACAAAATTTAAACTAACAACAAATAATTACAATTAGAGACCAACTTAAATACATACATACACGGTTATCTCCAAATCTTCTTTTTATCTTTTGTAATTTCTTTCAAAAACATAACAATTTTCTTCTTCTTCATTGTCTTGCCGAAGATATCGATACTATCACCATTTTTCATAAAATTCAAGCTCTCTCTCTCTCTCATATTTTCTTCGACAAGTTTAATTAGTTCTGATTTTTTCAGATTCCAATAAAGAATTAGGTGATTGATTTTCCGTCAGATTGTGATCGTGTAAAACCCGCAAGAGTACGGGATCCTTAACGAGTAATATAATTAACGAGTTGGGAGTATTGTCCCACATGAAATAAATTCAATTCAAATTTACTAACTTTTTTATGGTATTCAAATTATGTAGATAAAATAGAGATTTTGATTTTATTTTACACTAAATTATTTAAGAAATCGATAAAAGTGTCTTGTATCAATTTATGAATGATTATATTGGATCTCGAATCCGCCTACTGTTATCTATTTCAATTCTTGATTTATAATTTAGTTCCATTCATGCGTTCTTGACCATCGATAAAACTATGATATATAATTTTCTTTTTCAAGACAAATTAAATATATTCTAATTACGAACTGAACCTATTTCTAACTTAAATTCGAATGATAAAAATACATTAAAATTTAGATTATCTATATAATTGCACACGTGATAAATGTTATTCCTAACATCTATTGCACATATGTTATTTTTGCCTCGTTTTAAATTTATTGTGAGTCTCTTAATAATACAACAAGCAACTAATTATCTAATTGGTGGTCAATCAATTAAATAATGCAATGAGTATACAAAATTAATTAAGAAACGTAATAAATAAATTAAATTACTAGTCTTGAATTAAAACAAATATCAAACAAGGTTCATCTTCATCCAATACAAAAGCGAATCTAGCATAGCATGTTAATATATAAATTACAAGAAAAATAATAGAAAAATATCACTCGAATCATGAAATAAATCAAAAGATGTTGATCAACACACCCAATGTTGAATTCTTCAAAATCTTGATATAATTGACCTTCAATTTCTTGCTATGGCTTGATCACCTCTCTCAAAATATAGTAATTAGCCTCTTGTTCTTGATGAATTTGATTATACTATTGTGTATGAAGAGGCAAGAGAAGTTCTTTCGTGTGTAACCCTCATTCTCTATTTATAAGAGCCAGAAAATATGTTAAAATTTTGTCCAATTTGATTTCCAAAAGAGTTTGAATCGCGAAAAGAAACTAAAGATTCGTCTGCGAAAAATGTCCTTGCGTGCACACCGGTATAACTGTTGCGCTCGCCGTAGAATTAAATAACTCTCGGGTTGGGGAAAATAAGGTGTTGCGTGCGCGCCATGAATTGCCCCGTACGCACACATATTTGTCTTTGAACAACTTTTGATATTTTGATCATAACTTTGTTCACATTTATCTAATTGAGCTGATTCAAGATGTGTTAGAAAGATAACTCAAATGGCTACAATTCTTCTAAAAATACAATATTATTTCCAATTCAAATGTTTACTATCCAAAAATGGGTCTCAAGTTGAGGCTAAAAATCCTGAGCATAACTTCTTCAATTAGAAATTTATTTGTGAAAATGCTTCCACTTTATTTCACTCATTTGAGCTCCAACTGCATCCACTTGATCATATATGATCTTTAATCATCATTTTGTGCTCCAATTCCACTATTAGATGTTTACACTTTGGTCCCCAAACTTTGGATTTCCTTCGTTTTCGCACGTTTTTCGTTCATTTCTTCCAAATCCACCAATTTGCATTGAGTCCAACCTAATAAACACAATTAACATAAAATTAAGTTATAACTCATCCAAATCACTAACAAATACTCTAATTTCATGACCTAGATAAGTGTACAAAATACATTTATCAGATTACTACAGGTAAATGATTGCAAAGTTATACATCTTCCAATTACTTGAATACATAATTTTAAAAAAGGAACGATAATAGCATCGGATCTGTTTTCAATAAGACAGACGCATTGTCCCTATTTCACTACATATTAAAAAAGTCAAAGTAAAGGCGGACAGGTGTTGCCATTTTCAATCGTCGTAAAAAATCCCCCCATTTTTTAATTCCTTGAAATTCGTCAAAATTTTCCACACCGCCATTCCCGCTTCTCCATTATCTCACACAACCACTTACTCCTCTTCCATTTTCCCACGCAACCTCCCATTGTAAACTTTTCATTCCTTTCAATTTGTAAGGCTAATGCTGCCAAACAATATATTTTTTGCTCCTAGAAGAATTTAGCAAACTCGTGCAGTTGGAATACACCTCAGATTTAGATTATATTTTCTCCCTTTCTTTGTGTCATTATATAGTCATTCATTTATATTAATTTTTCTTGGAATCCTCTAGATTTTTAACCTGGCTCTGCCTCTTCGTTTTCTTCGCATTTTCGTCATCCTTTTTCGCCTCCTCTTTGCTAGAATCAGTAGTTTTTGTTGTCACATTCCTGACTGATTTCTTCTTCTGGATTTTGTTTTCGACTGAATATTGCAGGCTTTTTCACTTTTCTAAAGAGATAGTGTTTGAATTCTTCACTTTGATAAGCTTTTCTGAGTTCAAGAACCTTTTCAATTGGGCCGAGAGAATTTTCTTGATTTGGGGGTTGGAATTTAATGGGTTTTCGTGTGTAATACCATTACTTCTGTGCCCAAGTAAATTTGAATTCGAAATTTTAGCGAATCTATATTTTGTTTGGGTGGTTCTTGGAAAATGTTGAATTCTATTGTTTTAAATCAAATATCATATAATTTGTTTGAGTTTGATAACTTAGTCCGATCATTTGTTTTATATAGGACTTAAATCTTCCTTCTCTCAATAATTGAAATGTCCCAACTGATATGTGGATGTTGCTGTACATTGTTGTTGCACACCCATGGTTCTATATGATAAAATGAAGGGGAAAAAATTGTCTCAATGCTACACGGAGACACGGGTCTCTGTCTCTGTGCGCTCACGGAGGCGCTTCCGTTCTGGTAGGTCTCCGTCAATTTTATGTTTGACTGCGTGGGTTGAGTCTTAAATTTGAGATCGATGCTTTAAATTAGAAACTTGAGTATGGGGATTGGATGATTTTGTTGGGTGAATTTGAGATTTGTCTGGTTTCACTGTTATGGTAACTCTCCAACAACATAAAATAATTCACTTCTTTATACGGATTGTGAAGATTTCGTTGACTTATTTATACAAAATTGTATCTCAAAATTTTAGTTGAAAAAAATATTATTGGTAGCATTGTTAAAAAAAAAAAAAAAAAAAAACCTCCGCGATGGAGATGCTTGCCTCCTTGCGCACACGGAGGTGGCACGGACACCTCCTTGCACAAAGGATTTTTTTTTTTTTTTTTTATTTTTTTGCAAAAACAATGTTTCTTAAGGCAATCAACAATATTTTTTTTAAGTAATTTTTTTACAGTGCTACTGACAACAATATTTTTTTCACTCACATTCTAAACTACCAGTAAGTCTATTTCCTTATAGTTTGTTACTAGCTACATAAAGTGCACTGTTTTCTGCACATTTATTTTTAACATTTCCAACTAAACTTTGTTTCCCAATAGAAATATGGTGTTCAAAAGCATATGACACGCTCATTTTCAGTTCCTGTAAATGTTAGAATCAGAAGCTTAAGGCAGACAGATTCATCTGGAGGTTTAATACGTGTAATATCAGCAGTCCAGCGGTCTACAACAAATGACAATGCCTCCTCAGATATATCCCCTGAAATAGAAGGTGTGTTGTCTGTATATGTTAGTAATTCTTTTAAATGTTGAATCCAATATTAATATCCATATTCAGTCAACCACATTTCACTTAAGTGGTCAGACGTATTAGCAATAGAAAGCACTATACTTAAATTCCGAAATGACCTTCATTACTTTATTCTTTTTCATAGAACATTCGTTTCGATGGTACATATTTGTGTTTATTAGTGGTTCTTTTCCTTCCGATAAATTGTAAATTGTGAGTTTGTGACTAAATTGTAAATTGTGAGTTTGTGACTGATTGTGTATTGAATTAAATTAATTATTCAGCTATCTTAAACCTGAAACAGCCCCTTCCTAATGGTATGATCTATCTGTTTATATCAGTTTTTATTTAGTTTATTCTCTTTATTTTGTCAAATTATTTTATTGGTTATTTATAATATATTACCTACACACAGCCCAAGATGATGCTGGTGAAGACATTCCAGAAGAAGAAGCTGTGTGCAGAATTTGTTTTGTTGAGCTTGGTGAAGGAGGTGAAACGCTCAAGATGGAGTGCAGCTGCAAAGGAGATCTTGCACTTGCACACAAGGAATGTGCCGTGAAGTGGTTTAGCATCAAAGGTAACAAGACCTGTGATGTTTGTAAGCAGGATGTCCGTAACCTTCCGGTCACATTGTTGAAGATTCAAAATCCTCCAACTGTCATAAGAAGGTCTGCAGCTGTACCAGAACAGAGGGAAATAACTCGATATAGGCAAGTTAAGCCAATACATGCATTTGTTTTGGGGTTAAATTCACCAATGGCACCCAACTTTATATTTAGTGCTCACTCAATTTGATTTTGTTTTACCAGTCACCCAACTTTATACTTAGTGTCATCATGGCCATACAATTTGATTTTATTTCATCATGACCACCAAATTTCATATAACGTTTCACCATGGTCACCTAATTTTATATAACGTTTGATTATGGTCACTCAACTTATTTTCACTAATTTCAAAAGGGGCAAAATTGTAATTTTGCATTATATATAAAAAATAAATTTAAAAAACAAAAATAAAATAAAAACTTATTTAAAAAAAATAAAAACATTTAAAAAAAGTTACTTAGAAAAATAAAATAACTTATTTAAAAAAATCGTTTCTATTATTTTAAAAAAAAAATGTTTTTAAAATAAAATAAAAACTTGTTTTAAAAAATGTTACTTAGAAAAATAAAAATTTATTTTAAAAAAATGTTTCTAAAATTAAAAAAAAATTATTTTTTTAAAATTTATTTTATGCATATAATGCA
>CAIGRB010000345.1:0-13330 GCA_903798255.1 Fraxinus quadrangulata | reverse complement strand
TTTAATTTATAGGCCACATAATATTTATTGGGCTTGAATTCCATATTAAAGTATTGATCCACATTCAATTTAACAAAAGTGTATCACAACTATAGATCTTTTATTTCGAATTTGAATATGAGCAGTACATGATTGGACATAAAGATTTAAGATTCGTCCTTCAAAAATCACAAAATGATACAAATTTTATTCAAATTTCAAACTTAATCGACTATAAATAGAAGTATATAGACGACATTATAAATATACAACACAATTTACATTCAACTGCTGAACGGAACATAAATCAAGGATTACATTTTGGAGATATGTACAACGTGCTCCTACATGATCTGTGATATAACGTGAGATCATTCTACTAGAAAGACTACATGCAGGGGATAGCACAATACAATCGTGCACAACAACTATCGAGGTTAATTTATCCCTTCAGGTGTCCAGACTACGCCATGTTCTGCTTCTTCAGAGATGACATACGAGCGGACATGTAGATTAGGGTGAAAGAGATAGTAGATCAAATTATTCATAATTTGAGGAGACGAAACACGTTTCTGATATAGCTAAATTCATCCAACAACTGAAAAGTAACTTCTTCTTCGAGGACGAAGAATGCAGGATACTAGACGAGACCCCCATAGGGGAGAACATAACAATCATGGATTACTATTGTTACAAAGATGAAAATCCCAAAGATTGTCATTATATGTACTACGTTAAGGAGTTCTCACAGTTTGAGTTCAGATTTTAAATATCAGTGTACCGGTGTAAAGTATATGTGCTGAATTCATTAAATATGAACCGGATTACATTTACGATTTACATATGTCATTCTCGGACTTAATTACATGATCTTTACCCTTATCCAAAGCTATACGTAACAAATCTACGAGATCGGCATGTTTCAACACATTCGATCCTACTAAAGTCTTATCACGTCTATTACTGGAACATTGGCTAACACTGTCGTCAGGTTTCACTTCCGGCGGATCAGTACGTTCAACGTCGAAACTTTTTCTAGTGTCGACTCCAATAACAGAATGATGAGTCATGTCACTATAGCACAATCTGGGCAAAACTCGTATGGAGTCGACGCTAATGCGTCTACAATCCACCGTGCTCAAACGTCTATTCATACTTGACTGATTCGTAGCTTAATCGATGTGCCAAACCTCGACACATTCACTAGAATAAGTCTTCGACTCGATATGAATCTCAGGACTTCTGAACTCAATCTCATTAACACGCTTTGAAGCACATAGCTTCAAATAGCCTTTAATCTGGCAAAACAATGTGCCAGATTTTATATTGGAATTCTCCAAACGATACAACATCCTCCAGGGCATCTTGTCAAATGTAATGGAACTCCAGCAACTTCCATAATACACTATGTCGCAATTACAAGTGACAGGAGTCACGAACTCCGCCTGCTTCGAGGACGAACCAATCATCCTCGAGTCGTGAATCTCAATCCTCACGGATCCCTCGAAATTAATAGAAGATTGACATCGATACTCGACGACGCATCGACCGATCATTATCGCATGCTTCTTCAACTTATTATATAGGATATCCATGGATCCTGGGAATTTCAACTCTACATTCCGCCAATCTCCATCAGCAGCAGCTTGGATCGTCTTTATCTTAAAATCTCGATCAAACAAATTTCCTTCCTCAGACATTGTACGTGGATTTCGATTTGTTGAAAACAAATAGTCAGTAGAACGACCACACACGAAACAAATATGAATCTGAGATTCATAAACATTAGCTCTGGAGAGAAAAACAGAACAACAGCAATCGCTATTTATATATAAAGAGCGTCACTATATTGATATGATGATGACGCGTGTCTCAAACAATGCACATATGTGCATTTCTATAAAAAAAAATTGTTTACCCAACAGCGAATACACACTTCCAATATTGATATGATGATGATGCGTGTCTCAAACAATGCACAGATATGCATTTCTATAAAATAAAATAAAAATAAAAAACTGTTTACCCAACAGCGTATACACACTTCCCGTTAAACCATCGATCGAAATCGACTACTGTCCACTACGTGTAAGAATGGGATTCGGACACATGGATGTACGGACGGGACCAATGTGGGGGCTAGCCGCATTCAATAATCGAAAACGTGCTTCGATTGTCAAAAAGAAATAAAATCACGAGTTAAATGATTCAAAATTCATCGTAATCCTAGCACTAAAAATACTTATCTACACATAATGTCGAAATTAAACAAATAATAGTTAAAAGACATCACTAATAAATTGACAAAAAATGATTAATTCTCAAAAATTTTGCATATTTATTGATAAATTATTCCTTTTCACGATTTGCGTAATTCTCTCTCTGTATTTATTCATGTCCCTTGTCTCTTTATTTCCCAATTTGCCGCCAGCTTTTCCTTTTCCAATTAGGAGTCTAATTGGTCAAAAACTTCCTTCCTTTATTTTTTATTTTAATTTTTTTCTCCTTTTGCTTGCCGTGTTCTTCTCCGTTTTATTCCAATCAGCCCAACTGTTGTCCGATTGGGAGTCCAAAAAGGTATCCCATTGCAATTGGACTTTTATCCCCTTTTCAATTGGTTTTTAGGCCCAATTTAATATGATGTTTCTCACCAAGGCCTCCATGCTTTATAATTAATGCAATTTGGTCCTTTGAGTCAATTTATTTGTGCAATCCATGTCTTCTGTAATTAAATTCAATTCCTTCAATTTTCAAAGTGTGGAATTTGATCTCGAAACTTTCCATCCAACCAATTGATCATTCTTTCTTTTCTAATTGTTTAGAAACAGATCTAACACTAAAACAAATGAAAATTAACCAAAGTTAAATAGAATTTAATACTTTAACAACATAAAACTCAATAATATAACTCGGATAAGTGCTCTTATCAAACACCCCAAAATAAAACATTTTTTCGTCCTCGAACAAAACAAAGCTCATGCATAAATCATATTACTACCTAAAGCAAATTACAAATAACAAATTCAACGTTGGATTGCTTTCCATATGCCGGAGGTTCAAATTTAAAGAACACTTTAAAAATATCCAAATAATATCAAAAATAGATTTTTACTTATCCGATGCTCCACTTAGTGTGTGTGATTAGCCAACATCGAACTCACACTCATACTAGAACACAACCAATTAAGTGTTGTTGATTTACTTATAATCCTAATTCTTTTGTGGTCAGTTTTTCCTCATTCCTCTTTTGCAAAATCATTCCTTATATTTTTCACTCCAATCCCGAGATATTTCTGGCACACGTGGTTTCCTAATTATCATAAAATATATTTTTTTCACGCAATGATCATAATTAGATACTTGTAAACCTAGAAGGAAGATGTTATGTATTTCTCAAAGTACACCGCCAGTCTCTAGAATTCAAATTTTCGAAACCCTTATTGAGTAACTCTCGCTTTTGATAATCTAAATCAAATTTTTTTTCGCTATGAATATATATTAATTAACTTTTTATTTTTTTATTTTTTTTATATCTTACATGCAAGGATTTTTCCATTAAACTTTTTAAATGACCAATGTTGCGAGTTTTAGACCGATGGCTCTCAAGTCAAATGCCCATAATACACCAAATTTTAGATACCCTAGCATGATTAATCACTCGAGTCATAAAGGCAACGAAGAAGAGTGTAACATGTATCACATTTTCTTTCGATGTGGAATTCGAATTTTAAAATTAGTCAGTGCCCGTTCTAGACTCCTTAACTCAAAACCTTTCAACCAATTGTGGGATTCGAGAACTCCAAACCATCAAAATTCTATGAACAAAAGCACTAGACTTCCCTCCCTCAAAATGCTTTTAGAAATTTGATTAAGAATATAAGAATTCAACTCAAGCTTAGGTCAGTAACATCAACAATTTAATCCACCTAATCAAGTCATGCTTTAACATAAGTGATGAGTCAATAATGGCTATGTGCGCATGTAATCAAGTCTAACATTGATAAGAACTCAAGTAAATACAAGTTATGAAATCTCCCAATATTCTAGCTTAAGTTGTACTCAATTCAAACAAATAAATATCATCATATACGGCAAGCCATTCAATGCTATACATACTATGTTTGAGTTTTTCAATTTTTTTAAGATTCAAAATTAAACCTAAATTAATCACATACAAATTATTTATACAGATTAAAAGAAAACCTATACTTTCCACCCCAAACTTAATTCCTATAAAGCTAAAAATATAGAAATTAAATAAAAGAGAGGAAGTTTAAACTCGTCGGATAAGTGTTGGATAATGGAATTGGTCTTGAAACTTGTAGAATGTGTGTTTTTTCTTATTTTGTTCTTTCTCAGGGATCTCTCTTTCTTTGTACCAGTTTTTCTACAAATAATATTATAAGTTACATTAGAAACAACCAATAAAAATTATAATCAAGATCCCAATAAAAACATAATTTAAACACATCAACTACTTATCACACCTATCTCAATTCAATGTATAAAAAAAAAAAAATTATAAAAGAGTGACAAGAAAAAAATCTAATGATTATAAGTAATAATATTTTTGAGTGAAACTTGAACTTTTCATAATTTCAAAATATTGAATATATTGATAATGAATTAGGTTGGTGATTGTGTGAGTATGAAATTCTGATGTGTGAAGGAGAGGGAGAATTTTTAAAATTTGAAGTTAAAAACTTATTAAGGATTTTAATTTTTTTTTTTAATTTTCAATTTTTCAATTTCTTGTTTTGACCGTGATCAAACCGTGGTCAACTGTGGCCAACAGAGAGGTTTTTATGACCGCAGTCAACCATAATTTATTTTTATTTTTTATTTTTTTGCTGTGGAGCTAGGATGATAACCCTAAAAATAATNGGAACTAGGATGACAACCCTAAAAATAATAAAAAAAATTAAAATAAAAAGTTATTTAGCTAATTAATAATTAAACTAGCCTAAATACTTAATGCAACCGTATTATCTATATGTAAGGCAATAACTAAAATTAAAGAGTTAAGGGTTAAAAAATCTAGATTACTTTCCATTAAATTTTTGGTTTATAGTCCCAAGCTAGACTTTGGCCAAACGTTACTCATGGTGGCTTAAGTCGGATTGCACTGACAAAACAATTCACACTATGTTTCGCGTTGCCAACCCCCTTCTCGATTTTCCAAACTTGAAAAGCTCTTTCTGAATCCTTGAGGTTTCCGATGATTCCATCTATTCCCTTCCTATGTTGGCAGTTTTTATAATTTTTTATTTCTTCCTCTTTAACGTTTTGGTCTTTCTCATTATGGGATGTCTTTTTTATAGTGATATAAACCTGGAATTTTTCGTGCTCACCATCCATCCTCAAAGTTAGCTCACCTAATTTAAAGTCCATAATGGCCCGACTTGTGGATAAGAATGACCAACCTAAGATCAGTAATACATCCTAGTATTCTTCTCTGTCTAAGACAAAGAAGTCCACTGGAAATATAAACTTGTCCACTTTAATGAACACGTTATCAAACACTCCTCGAGGTTGCTAGATTGATCGATCTACCAAATGAAGGAAGATTGTAGTATCCTTTAGCTCTTCTAAGTCTAATTTCCTGTAGATAGAAAGAGGCATTGGATTTATCCTTGCTCTCGAATCAAATAAAGCATTAAAAGAATGATTATTTCCTATTGAGCAATGTATTTTGAGACTCCTGGATCTTTTAGTTTAGGGGGTAGTTTGTGTTGCAAGATAGCACTGCACTTCTCATTTAGTGCGATGATCTCAAATTCATTGAGCTTCCTTTTCTACTATAGCATCTCCTTCAGAAACTTTACATAGATTAGTACTTGAGATATAACCTCAAGTAACGAAATACTAATGTGAAGCTTTCTAAAGATGTCCAAAAAATTTGCAAACTGTTCTTCGAGGCCATAAAAACTGTCTAGTTTCTTGCCTATTTTTCTATTGTTTTCAGGTTTGATCTTTGGACTTTTCAACCGATTCTTGGTTTAAAAAAAATCACTAATTTCTCACTCCAACCTGGCTCTAATACCATTTGTTGCTAAAATCTTTTAGAAATCTTTGATTTCGGGTTCAGAAAATCAACCAATTGAACACCAATCAACAAGCTCCACCTAACAACTTTTAACACATTGGTTACCTCAAGTTTTCTCACCTACAAAGGATGGTGTTGGTGGTGGTGATGGTTACAATATCACAATGGGATGAAGAAATGTAAGGGAGCAATGGTGGAAAACTCAATACCTCTCTTCTCTTCTCGGCTTCCTCTCTATTTCTACTCTCTATCGTATTCTCACACACACAAACGAGAAAATGGATGGGAATGATTCATATATAATTGGATACAATTAGGTGACAATATGGGCCAAAGTCACTCTCATCTCCAATGGGCCAAGACTCTTCAAATGGGCCAACACGAAACCTCAACTAACCACAACATGAACCAACTCTTCAATGGCTAAATGGGCTATCATATATCACCACTAAATCCAACTCAAACTTAGGCCCTCCAATGGTGTATTATTTATTTCCGAGTCGAGCCGTCACTTTGGTGTCGATAAAATATCTGACATTGTTTTATTATCATCGCCCAGATTTATTGGACGTCAAAACCCGACACTTTCCAAACATGTATGGCGGCACTTAATTCAACTCTTGGTTTGTTATGTTGATGCTCCAAACACAAGGTTATCGATTATATTACTAATTTTCACCATGCCATTTTAATCTACACGTTACATTATGTAAAATTACACCGTCTAAGCTGACAAAACTGCCACAGAAGTAGATTGTGCACTAAACACGCCTATTTAATCGAGTGTGCATCGCAATTTATTTAAATTGTAATCACTATAAGTTACATGCTCTACTATAGTTTTAGGTCACATAATGCTTAGAATATTATATCTAAAAATGCACATATGTAGAAAATAACGTTTATTCGCTAATACAAATTATTCATATTTAAAGAAGATCTCATAGTCGACTAATCAGCACTCTGTATTATATATAAAATCTTCTGAATTTAATCGAGTATTAATCTAAGATATTATTTCTAAGTTGAGGACGATCAAAAATATTATTTAAATAGTGTTATAAAATCAGAAGTATTTGATTAATCATGATAATATTGTTATATATGTTGTTTCACTGGTTGTGAACATCATGAGAGGATGATACGAACCCACCTAGGAGTAGTAACTACGAAATCCACGACAAAATTAGAACAAATCCAAGAAAACAAAGAATCAACGTTTGAAAAGTTCGACCCATTAAATTATTGAGCCAAAGAATCAAGACAATCGCTAGCAATATCTTGACCACGTGATCACAAAACTTGTGAACCTTACTTAAATCGTAGAACGCCACAAGAATTTAATTCTTGATAAGTTCAAAATTAATTCAATGAAGAACAAGAAGAAAGCAGATGACTCGCTATAATATCTCTCAAATTGTGTGTCTTATAATGAATGGAATGAGCTATATTTATATGGAACCCATAAAAGCTACTTAAACATGAAATCAATTCAAAATATCAAGAAATACCATAAAACTAAAGTTTAAATAAACTAAGGTTCTTTCCAAAAATTGAAAAATTCGCCCAGAATTGTGCTATGCGGCCTCATAGTATATGGATATGCAATCGCATTGTTCATACAAAAGTGAAACTCTGATTGCGATCGCATGCCTAGATACCTATGCGATCGCATAGTTACTCTTTTCAGCTTTCTCGTCTGTTGCTTGGATCAAGTTGATCCATCTTGTTACTTCTTCCAAGCCCAATATGAAACTTGTTCCTTTGCTTGCCGTGATCAATGTTAACTCCACCGTGGCTTGAGCAAGTAGTCTCATTACTTCTTTAACCCGCTTTGCTCACGACCTAGTCATATGCTCTTTCTCAATGATCAATGGATTATTACCCAGACTTGCCCTTGTATCATGAATCACATCATCCCCTCTCTTTTCGAAAGGATTTGACATCGAATCTATACCTGCATCAAAGAGAGAAAGATAAGAGGCATTAAAGGTAGTCGAAACATTATACTCATCTGGAAGATCTAATTTGTAGGAATGATCATTGATCTTTTCAAGGACTTGGAATGGACCATCTCTCCATGGCTGTAACTTCAACTTCCTTTATTCTGGAAAGCGCTCTTTCATCAACTGTACCCAAACCCAATCTCCTAGTTCAAATGTAACTCACTTTTGTCCCTTATTTACTTGAGAAGCATAATGCTCATTTTTCTTCTCAATTTGTTACCTTACCTTTTTCTAGAGTGATTTCACCAAAATCGGCTGTCTTCTTTCCATCTAAACTATCTCTTTCATTCACAAGTAAATGAATTAAATTCAAAGGTGTTAGTGAATTAAAACCATACACAATTTCAAAAGGTGAGTAGGAAGTAGTGCGTGGCCCTATTATATGCAAATTCTATAAATGGCAAGCAATCCTCCCAACTCTTTAAATTCTTATTAACTATAGTGTGTAACAATTGTATCATAGTCCTATTAACTACCTCAGTTAGCCCATCCATTTGTGGGTGACAAGTAGTAGAAAATAATAGTTTGGTTCCTAACTTATTCTACAAAATTTGTTAAAAGTGACTAAGGAATTTAACATCTCTATCCGATACAATGCTTCTAGGAATCCCATGTAAGCGCACTACTTCCTTAAAGAATAAGTCCGCAATATTTGTGGTATCATCAGTTTTATGATTGGAATAAAATGTGACATCTTACTAAATCTATCTACCATGACAAATATTGAATCTCTTCCTTGCTTAGTCCTAGGTAAATGCAACACAAAATTCATAGACACATCAGCCCAAGGTTTACTAGGAACACGTAATGGCGTATATAAACCTTGAGCTAAAACCTTAGATTTAGTCTTTTTACAAGTGATGCATCTACTACAAACCCGGTCAACATCATTTCATTTCACTAATAAAATTGTTCACCTAGCATCTCTAAGGTATTCTTAACCCTAAAATGACCCATTAGACCTTCATTATGTGCTTCACGTACTAATAATCCTCTCATTGAACATTTAGGAACACAACTTATTTTCCCTAAAGAATCTATCCATAGCACCCTTATCACATGATTCGTATATATTAGAAAAATTTGGATCATTAGCATACATGTCCTTAACACATTCGAATTCTAACACTTTGGCACCTAAAGAAGTTAGAATCACGTACCTCCTTAATAAAGCATCCACTACCATATTTTCTTTACCTTATTTGTACCGAATAACATATGAAAATGTCTCGATAAACTCCATCCACCTTGCATGTCTCCCTTGACACCTTAAATGTTTTAAGGACTCATGGTCAGTGTGAATCACAGATTCTTTTAGCCGTAGGTAGTGCTGCCATATATCTAAAACTCGAACAAGTGCATACAACTCCTTGTCATATGTAGGTGTTGGCCATTCCTTAATGGCTTTGCTTTTCTCCACATTCACTTCAATGCCTTTTGCACCAACGACATAGCCAAGAAAATCAACATTTTTCATGCAAAATGTGCACTTTTTAAAGTTAGCATAAAATTATTTTTGCCTTAAGACCACAAGCACATATATTAAATGCCCTATATGTTCATTTAAATCCTTACTATATACCAATATGTCATCAAAGTAAACTAGTACGAATTTATCTATGAATTCACGTAATACATGATTCATTAATCTCATAAATGTGTTAGGTACATTAGTAAGTCCAAATAGCATGATTAACCACTCATACAACCATATTTAGTTTTAAAATGGTTTTCCATTCATCTCATTCCCTCATCTTTATTTGAAGATCCCTCTTTTAAGATTAATTTTACTAAATATGCATGATCCATGTAATTCATCTAACATATCATCTAACCTAGGAATAGGATGACGATACTTTACCGTTATATTGTTAATGGCTCTGCATCGACACACATCCTTCAGGTTCTATCTTTCTTTGGCACAAGTAGCACTGACACGACACATGAATTCATAATCTTCCTCACATACCCTTTGCTCATCAATTCTTCCACTTACCTTTAAAGTTCCTTAGTCTCATTGGGATTATTTCGATAAGCCAGCTTGTTTGGAATGACAGCTCCAAGTATGAAATCAATTTGATGTCCAATACCTTGAATGAGTGGTAGCCCACTAGGCATGTCCTCCGAGAACACGTCTTCGAATTTTTGTAACAAATAAGTAGCCAAACTAGGGAGGGTGTATCAGCTTTCTCAAGATTGAGGACTCCTTATAAACCAATAAGATCATATGTCAGTTCTCACTACTGCCCTCTTCAACTCACTCCATTTTACAAAGAAATTCACTTTCGACTTTTCTCTCCGCTCATAAGACTTTTTATCCTTACTCTCATGTGGCTTTACTCTTTTTTCCGACAATTAGCCACCTCACCATTTTATCTCTTGGTCTCTTGTTGTGGAAGATCAATCTCACTCTTTTTTTCTCTCAATTTTTTTTCCTCGCTCTTCAATTTTATTTGATCTTCATACACTTGTTGTGATGTTAACGGCGCGAGTAATAGATTTTTCATTCTTAGTAAAGTTGTACCTATTTTTGTACCCATCATGAATCATTTTTCTATCATATTGTCATGACCTTCCCAACAAAATATTTCCGGCATGCATATAAACTACATCACACATCACTTCATCATGATACCTCCCAATTGAAAAACTCATTAACACTCACCTATTTAGCTGAACCTCTCCACATTCATTCAACCATTGCAATTTGTAAGGCCGAAGATGTTTTAGTATAGTTAATCTCAATTTTTCAACAAGTGTAGTGCTAGCCACATTGGTACAACTTTCCCCATCAATAATCATACTACATACTTTATTGTTGACGTGGCATCTTGTATGAAATATGTTCTTTCTTTATTGTTTCAAGTCATCCACTTTGATTGGAGCACTAAAAGCTCGCCGTGTAACCAATAGTTTTCCTATTGCATACTCCATTTTCTCACCATCGCTAGCAATTTCCTCTCTTCCCTTTTGTAGCTCAGTCTTACTTTTTGAAATAGCCCCATTACCTTTTTTGTTATACCACTTCAATTTTCAAGAAGAGTTAGAACCTAGAAGAACCCCATGAATATCTAGCTATCACATTTCCCTTCAATTGCCTTTCTACTTTCATAGCTATATGTAGCATATCTTCCAACTCCATATAATGTTGCAAATTTACCCCTATTAGCTATCTCCCTATTCAAACCATTCAAAACCAGCCTTTTCAACAGTCGCTCTAATCATAGCAATCTCCATATCTTTATGATAATCTTCCACACTCCGAGAACCTTGGTAGAGGCTTTGAAATTTTTGATGAAGCTCCCTATAATAATGATTAGGCACGAACCTCTTCCTCATGATAGCCTTCAATTCTTCCCATGTATTAATGGGCCTTTCATAATTTTTTCCTTCATGATGTTACTACTTAATCCCACCAAATGATATCATAATCAGTAAATTCAAGTATCGCAATCTTTACCTTCTTTGCCTCCGAGTAGTTGTGGCAATCAAATATCAACTTTACTTTCTTTTCCCACTCTAAGTATGCCTTCGTATCACTCCTTCCTTTGAATGAAGGAATTATCATTTTGATATTGCCCATAATTCTATCAACACTATATCCAACATGATCTCTACCTCTCCATTCATGCCTAACTCCTCTATCCCTCATTCTTTCTAATTCGACATCCACCCATGCATCCTCATTAATTTCACTATTTGCTTCACATTCACCAGTAAAATTCGCTCTATAAACCCACCTACTTTGTATCCTTGTGTTAGAAACTTCTTTAGGTTGTTCCTTAAGCAAATTATCAAGCAATGTGTCTTGCCTCTCCATCCACGCCTCTTACCTATCCATTCTATCTTCCATATTACCAACAACCATTTAAATCGTTGTATTACTTTCTCCATCATGATGACTTGACTATTCTTCACGTTTGAAGCAGAATGTTCTCTATCGGACATCCTAAATCTAGTTTAATATTTGCCTCACGTGTGTACACTCGTATATCACTCAATTTTGTTTTTTCACTATATTAGTCTCACCACTTTGCCTTTTTCCATTCAATACTTTATTGCAACTGCTTCAAAGAATTAAGTCGATCTCAATCAAAATTCAATCCTTGTAGAGTTTCAAACAAATATTTGAGTAAGAAACGTTTATTCTAGAATCACCCAAGAAGTAGGAATTAGTACTTTGAATGGAATACTAAAAAAAAAAAATTAAAGGAGGTGTTTTTTGAATTTGAATTGGATATTTTTGAATTTGAATTTTTTTTTTTACTCAAAAAAATGAAATAGTATGCTGTTGGCAATTTTTCGAATTTTTCGTTTTTTTACTCGAAAATTCAACTAGATACAGCGAAAGAAATAAAAAATTGATTTGGATGCTAGATTAGCACACAAATAAGTTCTGGAGGGTTTTTTTTGGTATTTTAGGAATTGGAGACAAAAAGAAAATGAAGAACACGAAAAATGAAAAACAAAATGCTCAAAAAAAAAAAAAAAAGGATATAACCTTGGTTTTGGAGCCTTGCTCCGATACCAACTGATGCAAACCTACATAACAGTAGTAGCTATGGAACCCATGACAAAATTAGAACAAAACTAAGAAAGCCAAAAATCAACGTTTGAAATTTGACCCAATAAATTATTGAACCAAAGAACTAAGACAATCGCTAACAATATCTTGACTCCATGATCACAAAACTTATGAACCTTACTTAAATTGTAATACACCACAAGAATTTAATTCTTGATAAGTTCAAAATTAATTCAATGAAAAAGAGAAAAAAGTAATATGCATCACAATAATATCTCTCAAATTGTGCGTCATACAATGAATAGAATGAGCCATATTTATATGAAACCCATAAAACCTACTTAAAAATGAAATTAATATTCAAAATATAAAGAAATACCATAAAACTAGAGTTTTAAATAAACTAAGATTCTTTCCAAAAATTGAAAAATCGGCTAAGAATTGTGCTATGCGGCCGCATAATGTATGTACATACGGTTGCATAGTTCATACAAAAGTGTTACTTTGATTCTCGGTATAAAGATATGCGGTCGCATGCCTAGGGTCGCATAGTTACTCTTTTCAGCTTTCTCGTCTGCTGCTTGAACCAAGTTGGTCCATCTTGTTTTCCAAGCCCAACATGAAACTTGTCCCTTCGCTTGCCATGATCAATGTTTACTCCACAATGGCTTGAGCAAGTAGTCTCATTACTTCTTTGACCCACTTCGCTCGCGACCTACTCATAGGCCATTCCTCAATGATCAATAGATCTTTGTCTGGACTTGCCCTCGTATC
>CAIGRB010000316.1:29156-60458 GCA_903798255.1 Fraxinus quadrangulata | reverse complement strand
TAGCAGACTTCGTCCATGTGACACCTAGGCAGATGATAGAAAATTATAATTATATATTTATGAGATTGAACTATTTGATCTAAAAGTTAATGAGCTGTTATCTTCGTGTTTCATTTTTAAGTTTTTAATTTATTTTGGATTTTATGTTTTAAGTGTCCATTTTGATATTGCTAAAAACGCGTTCTTTTTGTCATTTTAAACAATTATTTTCAAAAATAAAAAAATGAAAAACGTTTTTACTTTCTAATTTTGAAAAACTAAAAAACTGATTATTCAATATATATATATAATTCTTTTACTTATATAACAAAGCAAAGGCGACTGTCATTGTGGTTAAGGTATTGAAATTTCATGTAGATGGCCTGGATTTGAATATCAGCTACTTACTAATTTATTTGAAAAATTTTGTATTATACATATGAAAAGAAAATTCATTTGTATTGAATTGAGGTGAAAAGTAATTGAACTCGTGACCGTCAGAAAATCCACGACTCTTCCAACTAAACTATCCGTTATTGACAAAATTTGTTCATTTTCCGCATTTTGAAGTTTAGGTTTGGTTTTAACTGAAAATAGCCAAAACAACTGTTTTGACCTTTTTTGTTATTTTTGTAAATTTTAAACTCATTTTTAGAAATTCGTTTCTGAAAATAAGTAAAGTAAACGTATTTTCCGTATTTTCGAAAATTAAAAATGACCTGAAAACAGTAAAGAGAACAAACTCTAAACTGTCAGAGATGGTCATAAGTATATCACTTATATTTGTATTCCCCTCTCATGTGTAAACAAGGCTATTTTTTCTCATCAAAGGCCAACGAATGCACAATTTCTCTATAATTGGTGACGGCTAGATTTGAACTCAAGTTAGCCAACTCTGTAAAATATTGAGCCATTTAATTTAGGTTAAAATTGTTACTCACATGTGCGTTATCTTATATCTTTTTATGCACTTCCTAATATGTAGATGGGATTCATTTTTCTTCACATTGAAATCTTATACATATACTATATTTTAAAAATGAATGACGGCGAAACTTAAATAAAAGATTTTTATTTGCTCCGATATTAAGTTGAACATAGATGTAAATTAGGCCACCAAAAGTTGTGGGCGCAGTCTATCGGCCCCGAAATTGGGGGCAATACTTGCGTCGAACTCTCCACCAATTCTTGTTTAACATTTCAACATCAACCGCCCTGAAAATCATTGAGAACACCGTCAATTACTCACATACGTCAAAGTTATTTTGTATTATAAATTGTAATCTTCTGTAAAAACTTTATTTTACAATTTTACTGCAATTTGGGTGTTGTTAATTAAGATATTCATTAATGAACAAGAAGTCACTATTTCAATAATAAAAGATTCATATGACTTGATGCCTTGCTATACCAATGAAATTGCACACTTTTGTATTACGACAGTTGCCAGCCAATGAACAGAATTTCATTCGGAGGATTCGCGTAAGATGAGAAATTTCGGAATTATCAATGACTAATTAACACAAACAACAAAGAGAAAAGGATAAAAACTCGAAATAGAAAAACTTATCGAGCTTGTTCTTGATAAAGAGAGAAATTTTTTAAGCACTCTTTAAGTTTTTTGATAAATTGAATCAATATGATCAAAAAATTTGAATTCAAGTCTTTTCACTAATTAATTATAAAATCTATATACGTGCCAGCCCTTTCACGAAAAAAAAACAAAAAAAAAATCATTTAGCTGCTCATTGTAAGGGGGTCTTACGAATTTTTTTAAAAATAACTAAATTTATCAAGTGATTTTGTAATTCAGTTCTTTAGAAAATCCGCCCATTTTGTCCCATATAACACTCCAAATCTGAAGGCTGAAAATAGATAAATAATCTGCTAGAATAGCTTATATTTTGCCTGTTTCGCATAGCTGCAGGTTGAAAATTACATATCTTTCTGTTAAATTCACACCATGAGTACCAGTGGGACAACCCAAGAGAAGAAAACAATCCCATTTAGTCCAAGGCAACCTTCGGTCGATAGTATTTCCACACCAAAGTTAAGGCGGAGGAACTCCAGTGCCACCCCATCTCGAGGCTTTTGTAGGCGGTTGAGCGACTGCATTGTCATGGGGCCTGCGGTCAATCAACTGTCCCACCACCAAGAACCACCGTCCTCAATGAAACTCGACCACCTCAGCCAGCAGGTATGTATGTTATGTATATGCATATTGATGCATTGATTGCAAAAACATAACATGTAGTGCATGTTTTGCTATAAAATAATGGAACTAATCATTATAATAAAAATAGTAACAATACAAAAGATGAAATTTGGTTGTTGATGTAGTAGTGTTGTTTGAATGAACTGAGTCACTGTGGTGCAAAAGGACTGATGACGCATGTCTTCCATAATACAACGGTTGAAAGTAGTTGACGAGCATCTCGTCACTACTTTAAACGAATTGAAAATGCTCACAATTGTATCACCGAGCTAGAAAATAATTATTTAAACTATAAAAAACGAAGCTCTTAAAAGCAAAGAAAGGAGAAAATTTGAGAGGAAAGAGCTCTCAAAGTTTTTGTTGTATGGAATACAGAAGAGAGCGCTTCCTTATATAGTACCAGGATGAGGGTGGTTTCAATTCTTATTAATTTTGTATTAAAACCAAAATGTTACAATAGCTATTATTAGAGCGATATATAAATTAGACAACTGAAATTTGAAATCAAAATCTTGTTGATACAATTCTTCATTCACATTTAAATTTACTTTTGAATTTCATGTTTGATAGTAGACAAGAAAGTTCCTGACAAGTCTTGTCTATGTACAAATACATGTCGTAATGTTTTTATTTGATTTGTTGGACTCTCTGAATCTTAATAATTATTTAAGTAGTTCGTACACGGCTATTAGCGTGAAGTTAGCCATCCGTTTTGTGACAAGAAAGACCTAATATCCCTTCATCACATTTTATTTATTTTTGTGAATGAATTATAACGGACTGCACATATAACTCTCGCATTGAAAGTGTACCAATTCATGTGTTTATTATTACGTATTTCCTATTATTTGGTCTAGGGATTGGGATTAGAGCTTAGTCCCTAATGTGAAATGACATAATTTTGGCTTCTAATGAAGGTTGAAGAAATACAGAAGGAACTTCAAAAGCACAAGGAGCTAAAGCGCATGTACAAGATGAAGCTAGAAAGAACACAAGTTTATCTAAAACAATGTCTTCAAGTAGCACAAGACAATGGTTTCTTAGACCTTTTACTTAACAAGTACAATAAAGAGATAGAACCCTTAATTTCTCCTAGTATTACATGGTCCAGCATCAGTCCTCCAATACCTTCTCCGGCACAACGACATTTTGAACTTGCAGCCCTCGTAGATAAAGCCAAGACGAACGGGTGGTACATCGAGCCTAACGAGGTTTGTCTCTTCACTTTTTTCATGCATAATACATATCTAACATATGTTAAGGTACACAGAACCTGCAAAGACACGATTTCAAGTCTCGTGGTCACATAAGAAAATTGTTCACGTGTTGTCCTGTATCAGAGGGAGGGACCGTTTGATAAATAAGTTTGCTTTCTCTCTAACAACTTAGATGAAACACCCAAACGGACCCATTGCAAAGATATCGTCTTTTGCTTCCTTAATATAAGACAAACTATTACTGTTGGCAGATCCAATTCTTTGGAATTATGGCCTTGATGAAGAAACTTATATCCTGCAAATGAAGTTATCCATTGAAATTGTTGTGCTATTTGCTGACTGTCTGATTAGAAACAGATTCAACTGAATGAATTGGCTGCACAAGGAAGTACTGCAGACATATACAGAGGACGATGGAGAGGACTAGATGTTGCGGTAAAGCGCATGTACCCCGATTTCTTCGGATCAAACGAGAATGGAGTCAGTTTCTTTGCACAAGAAGTCGAAACCCTATCAAGACAAAGACATCCTTTCGTGCTACAGCTGATGGGCGCCTGCCTCGACCCTCCAGAAAATTGTTGGATTGTAACCGAATTTTTGTGCTCCAACCTTAAAGATTGGTTGCACGGTCCAGGAAGTCGAAGGAAAGAACGATCCATCCCCCTTCCACCATTGAAGGAGAGATTTGAAAAGGCATTGGAAATTGCTCAAGCAATGCAATATCTTAACGAAACCAAGCCTAAGATCCTTCACCGCGACTTGAAACCTAGTAACATTTTCTTGGACGATGCATTGCACGTTCAGATTGCAGATTTTGGTCATGCTCGATTCTTGAGCAATGAAGAAAAGGCGCTAACTGGAGAAACAGGCAACGAACTAAACTTTATCCTCAATAAATTTAGCGTCGGCATCAGAATCACTTGCTAATATTTATAACATCTGATACGCGTTATTGACTCCGAAAATTCATTCTTCAGGCACATATGTTTATATGGCACCGGAGGTGATCCGGTTTGAGCCTTACGACGAAAAATGTGACGTATACAGTTTTGGCATCATTCTTAATGAGCTGATAACTGGGGAATATCCGTACATTGAAACGGATTATGGTCCTTCCAAGGTATATATATACAATACACTGTTTAGCATGCAATATTGTCGCGAGTTCAATACAGTTATCTCATTTGTTGTATTGTTCATAAACAGATAGCCTTGGAAGTTGCAGGAAATGGACTAAGGCCAGCAATTCCTAAGGCTGATCAGCAACTTGGAGAGCTAATTGAGGTGATACAAAAATCATGGGATGAAGAACCTACAAACAGACCATCATTTGCAGAAATAACATGTAATTTGAGAAAGATCCAAAAGGTATTAACAGATACCTTATAGTTTATAGTTAGTATCCTTTTGATTTTTGTATTTTTGGTATTCACTTTGAATGTAAAAATACATTATCTTCAAGCAAAAGTAGGAAAAAGCATGAGGGTTCTCTCCACTTTATTGATTGATCGATATTTTGCACCTGTTTGGTAGGGATCAAAATTTAGATTTTAATCTAAGTCAAAATCAATAATTAATTTTAAATTTTTAACCACATATTTTATCAACTTTTATCAAAATCTGCTAAAGATCTAATTTTAATCTCCATGGGCTTCAAGACAAAATTAAGAGCTTGGTTGAAGATGTAAAATGGGCTGGAGCGATAAAGTTTGGAATAATCTCGCCGTATTTAACTTGGCTGAGGCACTGGTAGAGGTCGTGCCATGGGCCGGCTCAACTGAAAAACTCAGGCTATTTTAGACCTAGATCCCTAATCTCGCAAGCCATAAGCAGATGCACCATTTTTTAGAGCCTTCTAAAATGCAATAATTCTTCTACGAATAATGCTATATAGCATAAGTGGTATTGAACATCATTTATGCTCAGACTTGGGATATTTATTTGTTTGTGTGTATATATATTTGTACGTGTGAGAGAGTAGAGAACAAAGAAGATGAGGCAGTGTCTGCTACGTTTTTCATCTGGAAAATGTTTAAATAATAGGGTTTGCATATGGGCCAAGTTGTCATTAACAAGTTATAGAAGTTTTGGGCCTTTTACACTTTCTCTTTTTTCAGGCCGATGCCCAATCCGATTTTTAAAATTGGTTTTAGTAATGGTGAGGGTTTTTGTTGGATGGGACTTAAAAACAAGAAATATTACCAGTCAAATAAAGAGACACGCACCTTTTTCCTTCTAGGTGCACCTATGGCGGGCAGATTTTGTGCAATTAAAAACATGTATATTTCAAGAATTATGCTATATGTACAATGTTAGTTGACAACATCCTATTTGACATCGTCGTATTCATTCATTTTTAAAAACTGTTTTCTACATCACATGCTATGATTTTGATAATACATGGTTGTCAATCATTGTTGTCAATTAATATTGTATACTTAACTTTATTCATATTTCAATTAAAAACGTGTCATAACTTCATTATAGTATTATGTGCAATGCACATATTGCAAGCTGATTTAATTGAATAATGCTAAATGTAAATTATTTGGTTGACATTGTTTTTTATATTGTCTTTGTTTTTTGAAATTTTTGAGTGGGATTTTTTTTTTTTTTTAAACTGTCAAAGAGTGTTTTGTTATGTAATACAATGTAAAAAAATATATAAAAGATGATATACATGTAGCATGATTGAATTTAATTTAGAGAATCTTGCCTAGTTCAAAATTCAAACCGACCATTCATATGTGGTCAACCCAAATTAGGGGTTGGGAAAATCCGACCGAACCCGTCAAAACCGTCCAAACAGAATCAACTTGACCGGTTTGGGTTGATTTTTATGTTGTTTTTAAGTGAGTTCGATTTTTTTACTGCGTAGGCGGGTCGGGTTATATGTTAACTCGTGAAAACCGGATAAACATGTCCAACCCGACCCGCCTATTTTTAAAAAATAAAGAAGAAAAAGAAATAAAATAAAATGCCTAAGCCTAATCGCTCATTAATTGAAAGAAGCCTAAGTCACTCTATCCCTCTCTCCGGCTCTCGTTCAAATAGCCAACATCAGCCATTTTTGTTTTTCAGTTGCTCACGCCGATCAGTACATGTTCAGCGCTAGAAAATCTACAAGCCAGTTATATTATTTTATTCTTCATTTTTCTGGCTTCTTTAGTTCTTTACTTTTGCTCGATTTTTTTGTTGTATGCCACATTTGGTGTTTCTTCATATACATACAATTGCTTTAGTAATTACTAGAGTTTCAATTCTTTCGTAATGTAGTTGCTTGTTAAAAATTTGTGTTTCAAGTTGTCTCAAATCGACCAATCTAACTCAACCCGACGGATACTTGATTGAGTTGGATTGGGTTAGATTGTATTTCAACCTTTATACCTGTTGAGTTAAATTTTGATCAAATCGATCATGTTAGATTGGTTTTGGGTTGAGACAACCCATGCCCACCCCTAACACAAACTATGAAATCTATGTTTGGTTCAACAACAAAAATTAATTAAAATTCATATAAAAATTAACAATTAATTTAATCACATATTTCATGAACGCTACAACCATTCAACAACACATTTTATTAATTTTTATTAAAATATACTAAAATTTTGATTTTTATCTAAATGACATAAGGGCTAATTGACAATAAGAGTGTGCTTAATTGGCTTTATTTTTTATGAAAATGTCATTTTTACCTAAATTCTTACTTTTTGAATGTTTGGTTGACATTTTTTCCATAAAAAAAAAATATTTTAAAAAAATTGATCGCGTGATCATATTTTCCTTAAAAAATAAGGAAATTTTTTTTTTAGGGAGGGGTATATTTTTATTTTACAGACAATTCCCTTTCTCTCACTTTCTCGCCTACTTCCTCTCTCCATTTACCATTCAATAAAAGATGGATAAAAATAATATTTTTTATGTTGAAAATTAAACCAATCAAACACATTCCAACAAAATAAAGAAAGATATTTCATATAAATGAAAGAAAGAAGGATGAGATGCAAGTAAAAAAATTTGGATAAGGCCATTTGTCCCACGATAAAATCTCGGGTCAAATCATGGACGTCAAATGGCGCCCCCTTATTGAACACTTTAAAATTTGACGCCCCCTATTGAACACTCTTTAACACTTAAAAAATGGGTTGGTAATGAATTAGTGAGAGCCACTTTTACATTAAAAAATATTAAAATAAAGACATGATGTTGGCTAAAGTTGCTTTTTAAGAATAATTTGCAGGCTTGACTTATCAAATAAACAAATAAAAACGTTTTGAAATATGGAATAGTTTGTCTTATTGTTTTTGTCGGGTCTACGGATCATTTAAATAAGGGATATTTGCATATCTCGTAATCAACTTTTGTGGAATGTAATAGAACTACTCTCAACTTTTTTTTAACATAATTCATTCTCAATTAAACTAACCAAACTCACCCAACCACCCGCATCAATAGCCACCACACCACACCACACCCATCCTAATCCATGCCCACCCGTGGCCGAACACCAGCCGAAAATAATACAAATTTGATTGATTTCCTTTCTTTATTATTTTATAATGTTGACAATTAATAAAATTAGTCGTGACAAGAAAATGGTTTATTTATATAATATTAATTAAGCTATGTTTGACCATTTGGTATACTGCAAGGCAAGTATTTAGTAGTATGATTTTTTTTTTCAAAAATAATATTTTGTTTATCTAGTTCATCTATAGTGATTTGTGCACTTCCATATTTTTGTTATGACAAATCAAAAATATTTGATTAATAAGAATCACTAGCTTGAGGTGGTGGATTGTTATGGTTGAGTGGCGTGATCTGGTGTGGAGAAGCTGAAATTTTTTAGCATGTGTTATTATATATTTAATTATTTTTAGTCAGACGTATTTATACTTTTGAAAAGTTAAGCGATTTCATTTGAAATCTTTTCTTATTTTTTTGTTACTTTCATATTTCTTTTACTTTTTTTTTTAAATTTGAAGAGGAGCAAATCCATCATTTAATGGCTAAAACGAAGAAAATAAAGAGTTTTGCTATATAATTAAAATGGTGGGGATGGATTATTCTTTAAAAAATGGAGGGTATGTTTGTTATAAATTGCAAAGGGCGAGGGATGAAAAGTGCAAATTTTCATAAAGAATAATATCACACTAATGAGGTTTCATTAATGACGTCATCACAATTATTGCGTTTAAATTATTAGCGACAAGGTTTTCTTCGGTATAGTATTTTATTTTTGAATATTTGAGTCTTCTACCTTTTAAGATGGTGCTCGAGCTTTTAGGGTATGATATTTTATTATAAAAATCACGTTTGTAATGTGAGTGAAACATTACTTGACGAGTAAAATGGGTATTTGATCATTTAAAGATGTGCTTAATTATGATCACATTCATGAGGTTTTGTTAACGGAGACAACAAATGTGAGCGTGATCTCGTCTCAAAATTATTATTGTCAAAGTTTTTGTAAAGAGAAATTGTATCATAAGTATAAATACGTGATTTAGTATAGTATTTGTATCTATAATTTTTTTGATATATTTATTTAAATTTTCTCACTTCGAAAGTTTTATTTAATGACCCCATTATCACTATGAAGATCATCGGAAAAGTCATTTTGAGTATACGAGATTAAATTGTTATTTCATTTATTGATCTCTAACTTTTCCAATTCTTGACAATGTTGGGGGAAAAAAGTATTTTTCTGTATAAAAACTTATTTTAGGATAAAATCAATATGGACACAAATTGAGTAGAATTTGGAACTATATTTAAAAACTTAGAAATTCGAGTTTGTTAAACAACCCCTTGACTTTTTATTGTTTATTTGACTAATTCAAATAAACAATTAATTATTGTTTGGTGGTAATTAACTCAAAAGGGACTTGGGGACGTGTGATCTTTGGTGGTAATTAATTATTTCTTAAACCTAGTTTAAAATTAGTTTCGAAAATTGAAATAATATATTTTGTTTAATGATCATCCGCTAGAAGGCGACTATATATTATATATAATGTGTGCATGTATGTGTATGGTCCTCTTCAATATGAATAATGTTAAAAGTGTACATTCCATGATTTACATTTTTTATGACGTCCTTTGTATTTTTAAAAAATTGTGGGCGGAAAAATAGTATTTTTTTTTAAACTGACGAATGGTGTATTGTCACGTGTAAAAAAGATGGGATGAAGAAATTGACCTTTGCTTTATATATATTTTTTAATTGTTTATTTGTTTTAAGAATAAGGATATAAAAAATTGTCTTCTTTGTCAAAATCTTCATCACTTGCACAATAAAAACTATTTTCACACATTTTAAGATGTGTTTCTTGTTTCAAGATTCAAATTCATGAAAATATATTTAAATTTACACTTTCAATATTTTTAAAAAGTAAAAAGTATAAACAAAATGAAAAATTGAACGATGAATTCAAGCGTTATTTTAGATATAAAATATAAGGATAAAGATACTTGTGCATAAAAAATCTAACGAATTGTTTACCCCCTCTCATATGAACGCAGACCCCGCATGAATAAAAAAATTCCAAGATGTGATCCCCGCCCCCCTATTGTGAGTAGTCAGTAAGGGAGCTGATAAAAAAATTCGATACATGTAGCATAGTCCAAAATATAAAGCGTCAAATGCATTGCTGCTCATCCAATATTGAGCATAGGTCAGCCTTTTTCTATTTTGAGCAATCAAGTCACTCAACTTTCAATATGCTTGAAAATTTAGTTATTCTGTTGAATCTCTTCATCAATTAACTAATGTAATATACAAATATGGAAAGTAACTAATTATAACCGTCGTATACATCCACATCACACGTCTTCAAATATTTTCACAAACAAAAAAATATTTTTACGCCTCAACTATAAATTATGTAAGCATATATCGTTAGTTAAATTGACATATTTACAAGAATATTAAAGTGGGATGACTTGATTGCACCAAATTGAAGATAAATGACTTGAATGTACTTCCATCAAAATTTGGTGACACTTATTGCATTTAATTCAAATAGTCAATGTTTGACTGATAATGCCAAAAAAATTTAGAAGTGACAAAAATTCGGGTAAGACCCACAGTTTATTTAAATATTAATGACAAAATGTAGTTGATCTAAGGGCCCGTTCTTATTAGCCCCCGTTTGACACCCATTTTGGGTGGAAATTTTTTTTTAGAATAATGATTGATTGAAGATTGTGTGGTTAAAAAGTAAGGAGAATTTTTGGGTTTAAGTGTAATATTATTTTATTGTAATTTAATTTTTTCTCACTTTTTATCAATAACGTATTTCTTAATAAAATAATATTACATATAAATCAAAAATATTTTCTTCTATTTTAACTATATATTATTTAAAAAAATATTATTTCAAAAANGTGGTTAAAAAGTAAGGAGAATTTTTGGGTTTAAGTGTAATATTATTTTATTGTAATTTAATTTTTTCTCACTTTTTATCAATAACGTATTTCTTAATAAAATAATATTACATATAAATCAAAAATATTTTCTTCTATTTTAACTATATATTATTTAAAAAAATATTATTTCAAAAATTATAATATCAAATAATGAAAGTCAAACAAGGACTAAATACTCGTAAGCAGCAAGCACATCCAAACACGAAATATGGCCTGTTTTGAGTCTATTTGTTGTAGAGTGCATTTTAAAATAGTAGATTGACAGAGAATATATAAGTAAAAATGAAGAAAAAATATTTTAATTACGTATAATATTATTTTATTTAAAAATGTGTAGTTAAAGAAAAAGAAAAAAATATATTTAAAAAAAAAAACAAGAAACAAGGGCTAAATAAAATGTCCTTTTCCATGCTCAAATATTTTCTCCTTTTCTCATTGCCCTTCCCCTCAAAAAATGCATTTCTGCACCCTTTGCTGCCCTACCACCACCCACACACACTCGTGAGTGATAAAATGCTGGGCTCTAAATCTAAGTTGAATCTCGATAAAGCTTCATCTTTCTTTAGTTTGAATATGAATATTCGGGGTTTAGAGTCATTTTGAATCGCAAACTGGTACTGGTATACTGCTGTTTGATTCTCTATTCATCAGATTCACATTTTGCAGCCACCCGCGACTCTTTTTCTGGTAATACACTAGATTTTTATTGCCTTGTTAATTAAAATGAAGAAATAAATAAAAGAAAATTGTTTGGCGGGAAAATTTATGTTACATTTTGCTGCTAAAGCAATCATAGAAGAAGCCGTTTAACAAAGTAGGAAATACTGCTTTGATTACATGTATATAAGTAGGTATGGGATTAATTTGTTCTTATGAGTATATTGATGTTGAGGAAATTTGATTTTTATCGCGTGTTATTCAGCAATTTATGAAGTTCAGTTCTCTTGACAATACATTTAACCGGGCTTTTCTCCCTTTTTCCCCTGTTATTTCTTTTTCAAGATTATTATATTTGGGATTGAAAGTGCTTTTTTCCTTTACTTCCTGGAAAAAAATTTCGTTACCGGTTTTTCAGATTTAATTTCTACTGGAAGCATAATACTGTTTTGCATTCTGTTTGATTTGGTAGATTTGAATGGATACAAATGGTAAAGCCGCAAAAACTGGTGGAGATATAAGCATGATGGAGAACAAGAAAGCACCCAGTGATGTCATTATTAACATCAATGAGAAAGATTTAAAATTACCAAATTTTGATGCTTCTAAGGATCATAAATCTAAACTTTCAGCAGACTCACCTTGTAGAATATCGCATGATTCGCCTTACAGTGCACATAATGCGGGGCCAATGAGTTGCTCTTCACCAGATGTGGGGTTAAGTCCCAGTGCAAACAGGCCTCCAAAAATCCCATCTGATACACTTAGTAGACGAAAATCGTTTTCAAGGTCAATTTACTCAAAGCCAAAATCAAGATTCGGTGAACAGTCTGTACCCCTCGATACTAAGATGTTTGAAGAAAATGGATCATCAACGCAAGAACGTGTAATATCAAGTCGGGGTTCGCCTATTAATAGAATTGATGCTAATAGTACTAGTACTAAGGAGAATACTAGGACATTGTCAATAACACCTAAGACGCCCTTGATGTCATCACCTGGTGGTTTCAGAGGAGTGGATGAGGATGAGGAGATATATAATAGAGTGAACAGTAGAAAGAAGTTAAGGTACAGGAAAGTGAAAGCTAAGGTTTTGGTTGAATGGTTGTTGTTTCTCTGCATCGTTGGGTGTTTAATTGCTAGCTTAACTGTTGATGAGATGCAACATTGGAGTCTTTGGGGTTTAAGAATTTGGAAATGGTGTGTGCTTGTTTTGGTTACCTTTAGTGGCATGCTGGTTACTAAATGGTTAATTCATTTTGTTGTTTTGTTGATTGAGCTCAACTATTTACTGAAAAAGAAGGTCTTGTATTTCGTTTATGGCCTGAAGAAGAGCGTTCGGGTCTGTATCTGGTTGAGTTTGGTTCTTGTCGCCTGGGGTTTGCTTTTTCGAGAAGGGGTTGAGCGAACCCGTCTGACCACCACAATTTTGGATTATATTACCTGGACTATTGCTTCGTTACTCATTGGTGCGTTCTTGTGGCTCTTGAAGACTTTACTGCTAAAGATATTGGCATCTTCATTCCATGTCAACTCCTTCTTTGATAGGATTCAAGAATCTATCTTCCACCAGTACATTCTATTCACCCTATCCGGCCCCCCAGTCATGGAGTCAGCTCAGATGTTGGGGAAAACAAACAGTAATGCAAGTCAATTCAGTTTTCGTGTGACAAAGAAGGGGAAGGAAGGCAAGGAAAAGAAGGAGAAAGAGGTGATTGATATCAACAAACTCCATCAGATGAAGCAAGAAAAAGTTTCTGCTTGGACCATGAAGATGTTAATTGATACGATATCTAATTCGGGTCTCACCACTCTTTCAAGTGCAATCGATGAAACTGTCTATGACAGAGGTAACGAACAGACAGATAAGGAGATTACCAATGAGGAGGAAGCAATTGCTGCTGCATATCACATCTTCAGGAATGTAGCTCAGCCTGGTTGCAAGTGAGCAAATGTTTTTATGTATTAAACTATCATGAGATGTTTGGTATGATGGAATGCACAGTATTGGACAGTATTAAGAAAGAACGTGAAGCTAAAAATCTTGTTCACTCTACTGTCTACTCTTACCAAACATGTCCTCAATGTCTGTTTTATATTCCCACCTCCTCTTTCATAATTATATAATAATTTATTTTGTTGGGCAGCTACATTGATGAATTCGACCTAAGGAGATTCATGATTAAAGAAGAGGTGGACTTTGTATTCCCAATGATTGAGATGGCTGAGACTGGACAGATTAACCGGAAAGCTTTGACAGAATGGGTGGTATGTGAGACCTTTTCCAATTCTTATCACATAGGAATAGTGAATTGATCTCAGATACATTGTATACCACCTTTAAGACAGAATAATATGAGAATGAGAATGGTACTAATGGATGTAAAAAAATTGATACTGCACCTCTGTTTGGGTTTCATTTTTTTTTTCACTGAAAGGTTACTTTTTTAAAATTGAGTTGTGGATGAGTGGGTAGTACTTGTGGTTCCTACGAAATGTGTCGTTAAAATTAAAGTTTGACTTTGAAAAGTAACTTTTTAGTAAAACCTATTTGCCTTGCTAACTAGAGATGCGCCTCTTACTTTTTATTATTATTTTGCCTCTTTAATCAGCAAACAATTCTGCTGCATTATATTTGAAGACGACTTCCATACAAAACCAACATATCTTAATCCTTACTTCATACGCAATTGCCTGATACAATTTTATGTTAAAGTGATTAGCATCATTTCCAACTATCAAACAACCTGCTATTATCATACTTGTTTGTACAGATAATTTTTTTTTTTTTGGTGTAACAATTTCTATGGCCGTATGATAGTCCTAATTCCAATAATCAAGCACTTCACCAGTTGGTTGTTTCGCTGAGTGGGGGCAGAACTCTTCTTCAACATTCTAATATTTCTTATCTATGCAGGTGAAAGTTTACAAAGGTCGCAAAGCACTAGCGCATGCTCTGAATGATACAAAAACTGCTATAAAGCAATTGAACAAGCTAGTTACAGTAATCCTAGTAGTCGTTATCATAATAGTGTGGCTTCTCTTGACTGGAATAGCAACAACCAAAGTGCTCGTCTTTCTCTCATCACAGCTTGTTCTGGCGGTGTTTATATTTGGAAACAGTTGCAAAACTGTTTTTGAAGCTATTATATTTGTATTTGTAATGCATCCTTTTGATGTGGGCGATCGTTGTGTTATCGACGGTGTTCAGGTATCTTTTATGGGTTGGATTATACTTTCTTGTTTCTATTCTTTTTCTTAATACTGTTTGTTTTGTGCAGATGATTGTGGAAGAGATGAATATTTTGACAACAGTCTTTCTAAGATTTGATAATGAAAAAATATACTATCCAAATTCTGTTTTGGCGGCCAAACCTATCAGCAATTTCTATAGAAGCCCGGATATGGGTGATTCACTGGAGTTCTGTATTGATTTCAAGACACCACTTGAGAAAATAGGTGCTCTGAAAGAAAAAATAAAGAAGTAAGTTTCTTTTCCTTTTTTTCAGGGTTTTTGCAATTGTCGAACTGAGATTGTGCAAAAGCACTACACCCCTAAGATTGCTTAAGTTATTTCAAATTGTCCCCTTGCCAAATCTTCGGCTGAAATATGATCTGCAAGACATGTGAACATATTAAGGGAATTTTTTACCCTTCGTCACCTTTTACAACCAAGTGGTCCAGCCGCAGTCCAGAAGCTTAGCAAAAAATCATGTGTTGTGCTATTTTGCTGCTCGAGTTTTCTTAATTTCCAACCGATTTGCACTTATCCTCTATGTGTAATTTGAACTAATTGATTTGGATTAGAGATCAGGTAGACAATGCAGCTTCTAATTTGGGGGGAAAATTGCTATTTTATCCGAAGAAAAATATGACACCCTCTTAACTTTTGGCATATTGAGGGTACAACCAGGCCACTTGAGCATAAGTTGGAAACTAGGTGAGGGGAGCAATATGAAGCGAATTAAAGAAATCTTTGGGGCTTAGTGCCTTTTTACGTTAAGTTTGAGGGGAAGTGCTGAAATCTTGAAACTTAGAGGGCAGAATGGTAATTGCCCCCAACTGGTCAAAATATGAGTTTATTGGCAATAAATTTGAGTTTGAATAGTTAGCCCATGTTTGGTACACATTCTTTCAAAATACATTTTTTTAAAACTCATTTTCAACTACACATTTTTCAATAAAATAATATTTTTCATCACATCAATAATTTTTTCTTACTTTTTAACCACATATTTTCCACCATTTCACTATTTAAAATATATTCTTTCCTCAATAATATACATTAAACACACCCTTAGTATATTCCACATGCAGTTGAACTCAGAAAATCTATACGAAAAATTGATTATTCTAATAAATCACTATTTGAGTATTTTCTTTATGAGTAATTTGTTATGTAAATTACTAATGACATGTTTATGATTTTGCATACGAATGGTCCAAAGAGATATGCTTTGCTTTAGAGAATTCTCATGTTAACATAAATTGATGTGAATTGTAATATTCTTTTAATACAAATTTCTATCTGTTTTGTCCGATTCTTGAAAACATTGTTGCTAGAAATTTCTAAATATTTGGTAAGATGATTTACTATTCATGCATTCCATGAGTTGTTTATTAATTTAAAGCTGAACTATTCATCGTCTTGATTGTCGTATACTTGCTGGAAGTGTCTACAAATATGAATTAATAAGCTGCATTGTGTTAGACAATTATATTTGAGTATTTTCTTTATGAGTAATTTGTCATGTAAATTACTAGTGATTTTGTTTATGATTTTGCATACGAATGGTCCAAAGAGATATGCTTTGCTTTAGAGAATTCTCATGTTAACATAAATTGATGTGAATTGTAATATTCTTTTAATACAAATTTCTATCTGTTTTGACCGATTCTTGCAGACTTTGTTGCCTGAAATTTCTAAATATTTGGTAAGATTATTTACTGTTGGTGCATTCCATGAGTTGTTCATTAATATAAAGTTGAACTATTCATCGTCTTGATTGTCGTATACTTGCTGGTAGCGTATACAAATATGAATTAATAAGCTGCATTGTTTTAAACAATTAATCTTTTAGATAGGGTGGTCATTTTGTAATACGTGCTAGGTCATCTCTGTGCATGTTTGGTATATTTGATTGGACCACACTTGATTGGATTAAAGAAGAGAATTAAAATCTTGTGTCCTGTAGAAGGTCTTTTACCTTTATTAATCTATGTCAAAAAGTCATATGCCTATTTGTTTGTTTGATAATGGAGTTCACATTTATGAAGATAGAGTCCGATGCCTGCCTTTAGTGTTGCCATTCATTATTTGTTGAAACTTGGTTCCTTCCCTGGATCAACCTTATAGCCAAGAGTAACCATGAACCACAATATAAGAGCTTACCCTTCTCATGAATATATATTTCATATTAGCCTCATTACACTACATCTTTATTGGTATATCCAGATAATAGGCAGGAGCATAAAATGAAACATTGTGGAGCTACAAAAATAGTTACTAAATTGTTAGCAGCTTATAAAAACATTCATCCTAGAGTAGCTGTTAATACGAATAAGAGAAATTATGTTATAGCCATTTATGTAAACCAAACATATCATATAATCTAGACCTATTAGAATATCCTTACAATACTCCAGGATCACAAAAACACAATATTTCTCACAATAAAAGCTGATAAATTACCCAATACTACCAATATGAAATGTTGTTAAATTGCCTTTATGGTTGATTCTTACCTAAGGTAAGCAATGAGTAATATTTTGTGAGTTATGTCGTAATAAACACTCAAAAAGGTTAAAACGACATTCGTGAAATTAACCAAGACATTTTTCTATACAGTGACCTGAAAATTGCTTGGCTAAGCTTTTAAGTGCTTATAAGTAGTGAGTTCCAATTAGTGTTTGGTTAAAAGTAGATAAAATTTGTGGGTATGTGGAATGTGTCATTGAAAATGATATTTGATTGGCTTATAAACAATTATAAGCTTTGCCAAACATGAACTAAGCTCTTTTCTTATTGCATTCTTAATGCTTAGGTATTTAGAGAAAAATCCACAACATTGGCATCCTAACCACAATGTAGTCGTGAAGGAGATTGAAAATGTGAACAAGATTAAGATGGCTGTCTTTTTTAATCATACGATCAACTTTCAAGATTTTGGAGAGAAAAGTAGTCGCAGAACTGATCTAGCCCTCGAACTGAAGAAAATGTTTGAAGAGCTGCATATTGGATATGATCTCCTTCCTCAAGAAGTTCGTCTAGTCAAGAGCAGTGTCAGCTAGGATCAGCAGATGATTTTATCTTTTAACTCCGTAAGTGTTTTTTTTCTTTTTAACTCTGAAAATTATATGTACCTTGCAGATTTGAAGTTGTGCTTTCCCCAGCTCATGATGCTGAAAGATATTCACTTGTGATGCTATAACTGATATTGTAGTTCCGAAACAAACTTCTTATCACGAATTTGTGATATCAGGGTCAATTACAAAGCGAATAATCTGAATAATGTTTTGAACATCAGTCGAACAACCTTGAAAGTATATTTTTGCTTTTTCTATTTTTGAATGAGTAAAACAATTATCTTATATTGTTTCTTATTAAATATCAATTAAGTTGATATTCCTAGAATATGAATGAAGTAAGCAACAGGATATCTTTTTTGCCATGTTCTCTAACAAATTATGTGTTGCCTGCTTATGTACATAACAGGTGATGCCACAGAGTATTTTTGTCACGCACCTATAGAAATGCTGAACTGGAGAAAGACTCCGAACACTGCTTCTTGATAGTATGTAAACAGATATACAGTCAAAGTCACCGTTGTTTGTACTGTGTATAAAATCTAGCCTCAGAAGAAGGATATTAATTTATCGTCATTTTTCTTGCCTCTTGGGTTTGCTGCTGGTTGTTCTGGCTTTTTTTGGGGGTTATGATTTATGCTTCTAGGAAGTCTACTGCAGTTGTGGATGTTATTGGATGCCTGAATTATACAAAATCTTTTGTTGAAATGCATTTTTTTCTTTCTTATTTTGTTCCTCAGTTAGATGTCCTGAGTGTTTATTTCCTTAGTATTTTCAATTTCACTTTAGTGTGCGTTGAGTTGATTTAATTCTGTAGAGAGGGTCAATTGGAGTTTTCACTGCTAGGCTTGAACTATTTAACTTTGTTGGCTATATTCTTCTTGTTGAATACTATCATTTAAGAATAATACTAGATGTACATCAATTATGACAACTTGGTTGACATTTTCCTCTATGTAGAGGAAATATGTACAATGATGTGATGAATGAGTTCAAAATCAAGAGTATAGATGTTGCTACGTGGAAGATTGTAAAGAATGTATAAGAGAGAGTGTAAATGTAGCAAGGTTTGAGGAAACTTTATTTATTGAAAGTAGGCAAGAACATGGTAACATGGGTCAATTGTTTGACATAACTTGTCTCATTCTTGGTCTGCTTTCGTGGCAATTCCATAACATATTTGACAAGAACAAACATAGTGGTTAGCTCTATCTCAAAAACCATGCTTAAGGAATTGCCACGTGGGGTATGTCTGAAGAATAAAGCTACTCAAACGGGAAATTGACAGGGTTTGGTGACAGGTGTTGTGAGGCAGCACCTGCCAAGTTTTTATTTTTTTTAATTGTCAAATGAAAAATTGACACGTGTTTTCCTGTTTTAAATTTTGTCGTTGAACTTGTTCATGTAGCATGATTGATGTCTGAAATGCCACATCAGCAGAGACTTAATGGTGTTCAACCATCACCTAGAATTATGATACAATATACTATTAATTGTTGCATAAAGCAGGAAAATAAAATTAAAAAAAAAACTGAAAATGGCCTTATTTAATATTTACAGACTAAATGGCGGCACCGCAGCCACCAGCCTGTGAGGCATTTTTCAAGCCATTGCAATTGTAGCCATAAAACTCGAGAGCTTCAAGTTGGAAAATGACTGTTTTGGTATAATTTTGGGTGGAATTCAGTTCTTTGTTTTTTGGGAGATCAATGTAGATCTGTCTTCTCCTGTAAGAGAACAGCAAAATCATATATTTACTTGGCTAAAATGATGCTCGGATGAATGATAAATTGAATATCAAAGTGTACCCATTGGAAGTGGTTAGGTGTTGGAAGGGGAGTAAAATTATAGCTTGTTCCAAGGAAAAATGAGATGGCAATGACCAGATTATATATAATCATATTTTACAAATATACATATGCAAGCACAGGAGTGCAAATTATGGATCGGATTAGCACATTGGGCAATTGAACTCATGCACGAACGCGACTTGCTGACAAGAATGTCGAAAAATATTCTCTTCCATTTCGTGTCTGTATCTTTTGGTATGTCCAAAATTTCCATTTCATGTCCGTGTCTTTCAATTCACTGGTGTAGAAACTATTCTACTGATTTCTCAATTGTATCTTAAGATACAAATGCTCAACGACACACTAAGTACTCAGGATGAGAGGACGAATCTGTTTTAAGGTCATTGTATACACAGATCTTGGTTTGCAAATCTATTCTTCTCGTTAGAGATTATATTTTGCTTCCTTCTCTGCAGTTGTTAACTTCCTGTAATTAATAAAATACATTTTACATTCTGCAATTTTGTCTAACATCAAGTTGATGCCACGGTCAAGGAGAACACCAATGTGGGAATAACTGCAGTGGCTTTGGCCGCCTGCTTGGTGGTTCCAGAGGTGGCTGGAAACGGAGTCACTCCATCTCTTAAGAACTTCTTGCTTAGCATTATGTCTGGTGGAGTTATGCTTGGGGCCATTCTTGGTGCTGTCATTGGTGTATCAAACTTCGATCCAGTCAAGAGAAGTGAAAAGCATTTGCTTGAGCATTCCTCATAATTTTGGAACCAAAAATGACATCAACCCATTTTACGTTTTACAAGGATAAACAGTTGAACAAATTTGTCGTTGGACAAACAATTTAAAGCTTCACGGAGGAATGTCAGCCTTTTGACATTGTAATGGCTGCAATCGAATAATGTAGTTTACCACTAAACCCGAACATAAAGTTAGAGGTTCTGATATCAACTACCAGTCTACATCGTTCAGTGTTAATCAATTGCACGATTCTGTTTTCGGACAAAATATAATTGTAAGAGAAAAAGGGATCCAAAATGTATAATTGAAAGCTTGATGGAGAAATGCTTCATAATTTTCAGCATTACATAAAACAGTAAAAATAGAGCTAGCTAGAATCTTACAACCACCACAAGAAGCGTAGCATATATACTGTCTAAAAGCCAATAGCTTCCAACGATTTTTAAGGTTTTGATCCATCCCCAGCCCCACCAAGACAACCTTAAATCCTGTATGCAACACCTTGGCCATGGATGAACCTTGCATTGTCCTCTGTGTAGACATGGGTCTCATTCTTCAACCTGAAAAAGGCAAAAAGACACGCTTGGAGTTAAAAGAAAGCAAAAGAGTGTAGAATTAAAGAAATATTATGTTTGGTACGCAGTATTCAACCGGACCCAACAATTCAATGAATGGTCTATGAATGTCTTCACTCCTAACTTGAAAGAAAAATCCGCTCCATGCCTAGTCCATCACACAAGATTACTTGTCATATTTGAAAAGCCGACTGATTTTATGATGTCTTACGTTTTGGTAACGGTCTTGTTTAGAACGGTGGAGGAGACAAACGACGCTCCATTCAAGTACAGCAACTCTCCATCAATTCTTTCTGCAATTTTCTTATCCAATTTTGTAGCTTCAATGCAGAGTGGTTGATCAGAAGCCTGAATTTGCCAAGAACATACCATTACCTTCATTTGTTCATTTAAATCTAAAATGCTTTTAGATTTATATATATTTATACTTACAATAACCCAACCCCATGTATCAGCAAATGATGGCACATGAGCAGTGTATGCAAGGACATCTGCATTATACATATAAATCTATAATTAGCATTAAGAATATAATGTTACATAAAGGGAATTATCCACTACAAGAAAAATGATATTTTACAACTAATGTTTCAACGACCAAATTAATCTGGTCGTTAAAAACTATTTTCAACGACTAAATTATAAGTTTAGTCGTATAAAATGGACGATGAACAATTGAATTTTAAATTAGTTGGAAATATCTTATAACAACAAAAAATGGTTGTTAATTCTATATTTTTTACGACCAAATTAAAATTGATCGTTGTGAATGGACGTCAAATCAAGAATTCCTGCCAAAATAAATTGTTCATATTCAACGACAACATAATCAGTTGGTAGAAACACAAACAATAAAGTGAATATTCAATGACTATAATGTCTGATCGTTAATATAGTAAAACAACAACTAATTTTATCTCGTTGTTGGAACTAAAGGAAAATTCGTCATTCAACGATTATTTTTAGAGAAATACTTACATTTGAAAACTTGTTTAGCTGTGTTGTATATTGATGAGAAGACCTCCTTATGAGTAAATACCCCTGCTGGTCCAGCCTACACAATCAGACACGCATACACCTCAGACTTACATTTATTGTCTAGTCGAGCGTACCAAACATGCCTTATTCACCCCCAGTGTGTGAAAATGATGTGCACAAAATAAAAAATAATCTACCTGAGTAACAAAGACGCCATTGTCACTGAGTTTAGGCTTGAGAATATTTTCATAGAAAGACTTTGTGTATAGTTGATAGCATGGCCCTCCTTCAACTGGATCTGCTAAATCTCCCACTATAATATCGAACTTTTCATCCCTCTCCTCCAATTCAGCTCTTCAACGTTATTTAATACTCAATTAGCAATAAGACGAGACTCAACATTATGGTCTAATCCACTTTATCAAACAAGTGACTATTGTGTCGAAAAAGTAGTCAATTTTAACTTAAAAGTAGTTACGGATAAGAGGATTAATCCTTACTTGGCATCATTGATCACTAAATTAAGTTTGATATTACGAAAAGCCTCATGATTTGCTGTAAGATGCTTTCTGCAAAAATCAACTACTTCCTGCATCATCAAGTAATATAAATGGAATCATGCCTTCTTAAATTAACAAAATTTAAAAGAGAATAAATTTTCATTTATTAGTACTGAATCATTTTCATCGTACATGGTACTAAACAAGACTACATAATACACTTTTCTTTCTAAAGACTATCCAAACCGGTCCAATATGGTGAATTAAATTCCAATTAAGCAGATTAAACTCATATATATAAATACCTGATCAATATCACACATGATAACTTTGTCCAATGATTTGTGCCTGAGTGCTTCTCTTGCTGCAGATCCCTCACCTCCTCCCATTATAAACACAGTTTTGGGGCTGCAAATTCAAATTAGATTATGCTCTTAAACCTATGATAAAATATGTAAATCATTCTTTGCACCAAGTAATTATTCTCTATATAGGAGTGTTTGCAAGAAGAAGTATAATGTCTCGGGCCTCTGTGCTCAAGCTGTTATAACATAAGGCAGAAGTCTTGAGTTCAATTCTTAGGAAACACCGTAGAAAGTCATGAAGAGTAAGATGGACATAGACTCTCCCAAAGCCGACGGTACGTATGAGTTAATGGTTTGGGTCATTATAAGAAGCCTCCGATGAGTTGTCTCGAAGAATGAGTTTTTCGTTTGATGATTTGGCACGATCAATATAGGATTAATAGTTCATAAATAATCATCGAAATTTGTAATCAAATTCGATAAATAATCCGTGTTATTCATTTTATGGTCGGTCAAATTCTATAGGATCAAACCAATGGGAAGTGACACCACTTACTTGGGGTGACATAAGAGAGCAGGATGAATCAAGTATTCATGATAAATAAATTCGTCAACTTCAGCACTTTGCATCTTCCCATCAATCACCAACACCTGCATGAACGCATGCAATTAGTCACAACATTAACTTACACCAAACCATTTTAATATACTTTTTTAATCAAATAAATAACAGTATCTTTGTTACAATTTACAAATATAATCAAGTTTGACCTTAATTAATTAACTTTATAATATACCAATAATTAATTTCTCACTATTTACCTTTCCAAATCGTTTTGTGTCCAGAAGGGCTATGTCCTGGTACTCACTGGTTCCTCTGTGCAGAACTCTGAAAAAGCGAGAAGGGTTTTATGTGCTTATTTGAGGCTTCTGTATAGAGCCCAGAAAAGCTTAAAAGAGCGGCTTTTAAGCAAAATCAACGTGCCGTTAGGCATCGTGTGTTCTTCCCAAAATTTAAAGAAGACAATAAAAGAACATTTATTTGATTGTGGATTGATACAGTACATGCACATGCATAAACAGTGATCAGATTCACTACAGATGATGGTGATGATGATGATGATCAAGTTTTTAATGGATAAAATTAATTAAATACCTATTCAAAGCAAAAGACCATTTGAGATCAGCATCAAGTTCTTCTTCAAACCAAGAATCCTCTTTCTGATCACCATTACTTTCCTTCTGATTTATGGGTTCACAATGCACTTTAGAGAACCCATTGCCATTATGAATCAACACTTGATATAATTCACCCATTATTTGTATATTAAATTGAATCAAAGATCAAGAAATTCTAGAGAGAAAGTGTGTGTAAGAAGAGGGATTTGTTGAGGGATTGAACGAGGCAAATGTGGCTCCTTTTAAAGGTGTTAACAGCCATTTTACCAATTATCTTTTTGTCATTACTAGGGCTTCCTTAATTTTTATATTTATTTTATTCTAACATAATAAATGTTGTTCTGATCCCGATCCGGACATGTCAACTGGGGTCGTCAATGAGCATTACCCACATGACACGTAGATTTGGACATAATAAAAGAAATACGCATGTATGTCAATGAGCATTACCCACATGACACGTTTGGTACAATAGATTTGGGCATAATAAAAGAGATACACATTTATGTCAACAAGAAATTAATTTTATATCCACATATTTTGTCACTCATAAATACTATTCAGTTATCTATACACACACAACATTTATAAACACTTACTAAACATATGGTAAACATATCTTTCAGGCATATATAATAGATAGAACTGGACTATTGGCATTCTAAGTCGAGTTACCTCGCTCCATTCTTGGTTTTACTCGTATGAGTTTGATCGAATCGCTCTTTTGTTTGGCGGATCATATAGTCTTCACTCTCTTGCTAGTTCTCATAGGTGCATTTTATCGTATAAAAATAGGCGTGAATTACCAAATTACACTATCAAAAAAGTTTCACTAACTAGCAGACGATAGAATAAGCCAATATGCACAAAAGCGCACGAAATCATATAGATAAGTTGTTGAAAGTACCGTTGATCTTCAAAATTAGATTAAAATGAACAAAATTCAACTTATTTTTCTTGGTTAGCTTTGTTACCAAACAAGTCATTATTTCATCATAAAAACACGTCAATATAACCTTACTCACGAATCAAAATTGATTTCGATCCGTTCAAATCAAATCTATTTTGTTTCACTCCTATCAGATGAGATTTTACATTAATCCAAAAATATATATACTTCATAATTTTCCTAGGAACTAGATCGATTTTATTCAAACACAAACTCCCCTACTTAATTATTCTTCATTATTTTAAATAAACAATTATCTCGTCAATTAATTAGGATGGCAAATTGACCAAGAATAGCAATTTCAATTATAATATGATGCAATCATCATGTATCTAAGAATTAAGATAAAGAGAAAAGGGTTGACCCTTCAATAGTCCATACCAAGTGTGCAAAGAGCATGCACGCGCATTAGACATTGATTATAATTAATTATAATTAGAAGAGCAAATTAAGAATTAATCAGAGGGCGTGACTTATGTGGGCCCACATTTGACACCCACAATTGGGACATGCAATTACACGTGGAAGATAACAATAGGTAAAAGGACTTTTGTGGGGTCATATGTGAAGTCCACTAGGATATCATTTGTCCTAGAATTTACATTAATGGCATGCTAATCCCATAAATTAGGGAATAAGTACATGTTTTTGTCCAAAATCACGTTCGCCAACTTCGGATTGATTTACTCCTAACCCCACCAAGTTTCGAGACAAGAACTTTCATCTTCTTTTGCTCTTTTTTTCCCGAGTTAATTTTTCATCGGTTAACATTACACGATCTAGAAATAATTCAAATGAGTTGAGCCCCAACACCACTTAAAAATTTGTTGAAATGGATTGGAGCTTAACTGCTCGATTTATCTACGTAATCACAAAGGATATTTTTAAATGTGACTCAAAAGCAGCTCGATTTAATTTGGAACTAATTGTGCTGCTTCAAAGATATAGCTTCAAAGAGCCATTAGGATGAATATTGAAGTGTTAATACACTACTATCCAAAATTACTAAACTTGTATCGTTAGTCCCTGTTTGACAATTATTATTTTCCAACTCTTCTTTCTATATTTCAACTATACATTCACATAATAAAATATTCTGCACATAAATCCAATTTTTTTTTCCTAATTTTTAACCACGCATTCTCCTAAAAATAAATATTCAAAACTTAATGTCTTCTTTTTTTTAATTAATTTTTAATTTTTAATTATTATTTTTAATTATATTTAATTTTTTACATATATTTTAATTTTTATTCTATAATTTATTTTTTTTTTTTTTTTTTTTTCACTTATTATACATATAATCTAACGTCAAGAAATACGCCAGATCAATCTCTACGATTAATAGCAAAAGTTCATATCTTATTAAAGCATCACAAGGACACTACATGAACATTTTGAAGACTTAATGATTCTAATTGTAGAGCGACCTCTCAGCTCGACCTCATGGTAATGCTAATCAAGTTGACCACGTGTGTACATTTTGTGTGTCGACATTTTCATATTTACATCCACGCTACAACCTAAATCATTTCAAGCTTGGTAGGTATGCTTGCAATTTATATATGTACATCTAATAATTAGTGGAATACACAGATATCGGCGTGCTCTCTCTCTCTCTCTCTCTCTCTCTATATATATATATATATATATTAATTATTTATTTTATTAGTTGTGGAGACTTGCAGCAGCCGGTCGGGCGTTTGGGGGGTGGGGGCCACTAAGGCCAAGGTAATCGGGGCTTTCTGAAGCGTGCGGTTATTCCACTAATAAGTGAAATTGTGGACAGCCCACTTCACCTTCCCACAATCCCCCTTATTCCATTGTAATCTTCCCCAACTAGTTTGCGTTTATGTTACATTCGTGTGAATTTCCTGTTTTGCCCTTTTTGTTTAGTTACATCATCTCGCTTGTTATCGATATGGACAAAGCACAAGTGAGTACCATATAAGATACCGCTGAGATTTGATCTAGAAAGTATGTATCAATTTTAATGACATGTTGGTTCAGTATCGAACTTATTAGATTACTAACTAAATACTCTTTACAATTTGGGAATTTGTGCAATTGGGCTAGTTACGAGATTTTTGAACAACCGGTTTGTTCTTGAAAAACAATTGTGCATACACACTCAATGTCATTAAAAGGGTGAGCAATTACGAAAAGAAGTACTCATTTGGTTATTGGGTTTCATTGTAATGGTAGACAAGAAATCAACCAAGAAACATGTACATCCATGGTGGCTGCAATCATTATGAGAAACATTTGGCAATTTAAAAAGGCTTCTTCGTTATCTTTTCCATCTCCACTAAGTCAATGGATTTTATAATCCCATGAACATGAGCTTTCAAATGTAGTCAATGTTGAAAAATATATTGATTGACAAATAGATTTTCACTTGTATATGTGAAATTAATTCCACATTGATTGAAAGTTGGGATTTGAAGATAAGCCTTAAAAGGGATTACAATTCCACATTGATTAGAAATGGAAATATATGGGAACTATAAATAGTGTCATCCCACATTGGAAAAGAAAAAGAAATGTGGCAATGTGGAAAAACTTAAATAGTTATCCCACATAGGATAGAAATGAGTTTGTGGACCAATTTATATATGGTTAATAATTTGTAAGGTGTAACCATTTGTTACATACAGACTCCTCCATGACCTACGCGCCCGCAGGTAGGGGGTGCAAATCTTGGACCGACTTAGTCTTCGAGCATTGAACTTGTGTGGATGCGACCTGCGTGCACAAATGTCGGATCGAATGAGTCAAAAAATGGCCACAAAACATAACCTGAAAACGATTTTCATTTATTTTGTAACTCTAAAACGTCAGAATTAAAATGGCAGGAGTTATGGTTGCATTAAGAGGCAAATGCTCCTCCTTGCCTATATATACTGAACAATCTCTTCAGTTCAAATACACAAAAACTGTACGAAATCTCTCTGCTTCCTGTTCGAATTCCTGTCTTCTTCCAGTCACTTGGTGATTTCGTTCCGGCACACTCTTTCAGTTCGACTACGCAGCTGCAGTTCGCGCCGCTGTATCCTGAGAAGCAAGCGCTCGAATTACTTTGGTGAGGGGGCGAATATTGCTTTAAGGACACTGTGTTGAACACATGCCCCGACTCCAAGACGTCCATCTTAATTTCTGTCAATTGCAAAAAAAAAAATTAACTTCTTCTAATTCAGTTAATTGTTTAACAAGTTTATTACAATGTTAAAGCAATATTCTTGGTACTGATATTCTGATTGTGTTTCAGAATTGGAAAATGCACCTACCAATAACATTGTGGGATCAGCAAATGAAATTGTGCCTCATGCGGCTCAGGCTGTGGCTATGCCAGGTTCTGATGTGGCTCAAATGGTGGCTCCAGTAACACAGACTGTGACTAATATGCCAAGTCTAGCTGCTGGCCCGAGTGGAACTAAGATTGTGGCTCTCATACCAAGTCTGGCTACTGGTCCAACTGTGACAGTCCCGGTTAATCACGTGGAAAAATCGGAGAAGTTCGATGGTTCGAATTTCAAGAGGTGATAACAAAAAATATTGTTTTACCTCACGACCTTGAATCTTGCGAGATTCTTGACTGAAAACGCTCCAGTGCTCCAAGAAGGTCAATGAGACATTCAAGCAGTCAGTGGAGTGGATGCTTGGAAGCATTCTGATTTCCTGTGCTGGAATTATGTGATGAACAGTTTAGCTGATTCATTGTACAATGTGTACTGCACAATAAAAACGGTCAAGGAATTATGAGAGTCTTTGGACAAAAAGTACAAATCGAGGATGCCGGAGCCAAGAAGTTTCTTGTTGGCCGCTTTTTGGAATACAAAATGGTGGACTCCAAATCTATAATCAGTCAAGTACAAGAATTACAAGATATCTTGCATGAAATTCATTCCAAGGGAATGGTTGTGAGTGAATCCTTCCAAGTGGCTTGCATAATTGAAAAGCTATCTCCTGCATAGAAGGATTTCAAAAACTACATAAAGCACAAGTGAAAGGAAATGAACGTTGAGGAACTAATTGTTAAACTTCGAATTGAAGAAGACAACAAAAGTTCTGAAAGACGGTTCAATACGATTGTGGCTAAAGCCAATGTTGTGGAGCATGGCCAAAGCTCCAGACCAATAAGAACAAGTCTGGGCTATCTGGTGGCAAATGGCCCCAGTTGGGGCCAAAAGGTGGAATTTCCAAGAAGAAGTTTCAAGGAAAATGCTTCAATTGTGATTGGTCACAAATCTACATAGTGTCGTTTGCCAAAGAAGAAAAAAGAAGTAAATGTGGTTGAAGATATATCTAACATCAACCTTGCAGCTGTCATTTCTGAAGTGAACCTGGCGGGTTCAAATCCGAGAGAATGGTGGATAGACACCAGCGCCACCCAACACATTTGCTCCGATAAGGAGATGTTTAGTGGGTTTGAAGCAGCGGATGGGAAGAAACTGTATAAGGGAAATTTAGCGACCTCTGAAATCAAGGGCCATGGAAAGGTGGTTCTAAAGATGACTTTTGGGAAAGAGCTGACTCTAAACAACGTGCTTTATGTGCCGGAGATTCGCAAGAATTTGGTTTCCTGCTCGCTGATGAACAAGCATGGTTTTCGTATGGTGTTTGAATCAGACAAAGTTATTTTTGTAGGAAATGGTTATGTTAGTGATGGGCTTTTTAAGCTCAATGTAATGGCTATTAAGCCAAAAATTAATAAAATGAATAATTCTTCTGTTTACTTGCTTGAGTATTCCAATTTATGGTATAGTCGACTAGGACATGTTAATTACGACACTTTGTGTAGACTAATTAACTTAAATTGCATACCTACATTTCAAATTGATAATAAACATAAGTGTGAAACATGTGTTGAGCCAAAATTGACAAGGTCATCATTTCAATCCTATGAAAGAAGAACTGAACCTCTTGATTTAATTCACGCCGATTTATGTGATTTAAAATATGTACAAACAAGGGGAGGCAACAAGTATTTTATTACTTTTATTGACGATAGTACAAAATATTGTTTTGTGTATTTGCTTAAAAGTAAAGACGAAGCTATAGAGAAATTTGTTATCTATAAAAATAAAATTGAAAATCAACTCAACAAGAAGATCAAAGTGATGAGAAGTGATAGATGTGGTGAATATGAATTACGATTTGCTGAATTATGTGTACAATACAGAATTAAACATGAAACAACAGCACCTTATTCACCACAACAAAATGGTTTTGCTGAACGAAAAAATAGAACATTGAAAGAAACTATGAATGCAATGTTATTAAGTTCTGGGTTACCTCAGAACATATGGGAGGAAGCTGTGTTATCAACTAATTACCTTTAAATAAGGTACCCCGAAAGAAAGAAGAAAATATCTCTTACGAGTTATTGAAAGGAATGAAGCCTTCCTACAAATACTTACGAGTGTGGGGGTGTTTTGCCAAAGTGGTTGTACCTATATCAAAGAAGGTGAGAATATGACCAAAAACGGTTGATTGCATATTTATCGAATATGCATATAAAAGTAGTGCTTACCGGTTTCTTGTGTTTGATTCTAAAATTTCTGATATACACAAAAACACGATAATGGAATTAAGAAATGCTTCATTCTTTGAACATGTATTTCCATGAAATCCAAAGAAAAAGCAAGCTCTTCTAAACGAACATATGAGACTATGATTGAGAATAGCCAAGACAAAGAAGTAGAAGATGAAGTTGAGGTTGAACCAAGACGTAGCAAACGAGAAATGACAGGAAAATCTTATGGTCCAGATTTTCTGACCTATATGCTTGAAAGTGAACCTTAAAGCTATCAAGAAGCTGTGAACTCCTCAGAATGACCTCAATGGAAAGAGACTATTAAAAGTTAAATAAATTCTATTTTGCAAAATCATACGTGTGAGCTAGTGGATCTTCCTTCAAGAAGTAAACCACTAGGCTACGGATGGATTTTCAAACGAAAAATGAAAGCAGATGGAACTATTGAAAAGTATAAGGTCAGATTAGTAATAAAATGTTACAAACAACGAGAATGCCTTGATTACTTTGATACATATTCTCCAGTAACGAGAATAACATCTATTAGGATGATACTTACGATTGCCGTTCTACGAAATCTTGAAGTACATCAAATGGATGTTAAGACTGCATTTTTAAATGGAGACTTAAAGGAAGAAATCTATATGGAACAACTCGAGGGGTTTTCATCTTCAGAGCAGGAAAAGAAAGTTTATAAATTGGTGAAATCATTATATGGCTTGAAACAAGTACAAAAATAATGACATGAAAAATTTGACAATGCCATGATGAAAAGTGAATTTAAAATCAATGATTGTGACAAATGCATTTACATCAAAGATATAGGAAATAGTTATGTCATTTTATATCTTTATGTTGATGACATGCTCATCATTGGTAGCAACGATAAGATGATTAAATCTACTAAAAATATGTTGAATTCAAGATTC
>CAIGRB010000316.1:0-26316 GCA_903798255.1 Fraxinus quadrangulata | reverse complement strand
GGGGGTGCAAATCTTGAACCGACTTGGCCTTTGAGTCTCGAACTTATGTGGGTGCGGCCTGCATGCATGAATGTCGAACCGAATGAGTCAAAAATTGACCACAAAACATAACCTGAAAACGATTTTTATTTATTTTGTAACTCCAAAACGTCAGAATTAAAATGGCAGTGTAATGGCAGGAGTTATGACTGCATTAAGAGACAAATGCTCCTCTTTGCCTATATATACTGAACAATCTCTTGAGTTCAGACATACAACAACTACACAAAATCTCTTTGCTTCCTGTTCGAATTCCTGTCTTCTTCCAGTCACTTGGTGATTACGTTCCGGCACACTCTTTCAGTTCGACTGCGCAGTTGCAGTTTGCGCCACTGTATCTTGGGAAGCAAGCGCTCGAATTACTTTGGTGAGGAGGTGAATATTGTTTTAAGGATACTGTGTTAAATACAGGCCCCGGCTCCAAGACGTCCATCTTAATTTCTGTCCATTGCAAAAAAAAATTTAACTTCTTCTAATTCAGTTAACTGTTTAACAAGTTTATTACAGTCAAAGCTTTTGACTTCCCATATTTAGTAATTCATTAGTACTATCTTCACTTTTTCCATTTCATGTTTGGTATACAATATTCTATCGTACTTAAAAATATTAAATTAGAAAAGAAAAAAATTTAAAGAATACAAGGAAAGTTCTTGGGATCCTATCATTCAAAGCACTCGAAAAAAACACATGCTAATTCTTTGTGTAATTTAGCCCCAATTTGGTGTAGATCAAAACCGGATTTTAGTAGATTTTGATAAAAATTAATGAAATGTATGGTAGATAAATTACGGATTTCATAATATATATGGATAAAATTAATTATTGATTTTAACTTAATATGATTCAAATCAAACAGGGTCTTAATCATTTGAAAAATCGAAGAGAATGTGTTTCAATTTGTCACTTCGAATTGCAAAGTGGGCATTAGATACCAAGGAATTGAAGACAAATCTCATCCCACCGAAATTATAATACCATAACGTGATAGCAACTAGTCATAATTAAAATTCGCATGCCACCACTTTTTCATATTATGAACAAATTCTTGAGAAAACTATCAAAGACTTGCTTAATCATTTTCTCCCTTCCATGCCAAATCATAACCATAATGGCCTCTTGCATTTGAGTTCCGAGAGAGAATCCGAAGGACCCCATTTCGAGTTTCGGTTTTTCAAATTGATATTCTCATAGGCTTATCTATTCTTGATTCATTAAATGTATCGATCAAATCGAACATGTTCAGTTAAGACTTGAGAGTGCATAAAAATGATTAATTAAGCAAAGTATTGCGTTCCACGTGAGGAAATTCAACGAGTCAAGCATAATTTTTATGTTCAAACAAACATATACTGAATCACAAAGTAGTAATATTTCTAACAATAAAGCTCCAAGTACGGGAAAAAAATTTAACAGAATTGATACCAACGCTAACGTGACCAAACCTGATTGGCCTATGTTTTTTATGTTTTCTTATCATCCAATGGTACCGTATCAAGTGTTGTCTGTCAAAATTTTCTATCAAAACATTCAGTACTTATAGCATAATTGTATTTCTAAACAATGCATAAGAAATTTGTAAAGTGATAAAAGCCTTGACCCGAATAGGTAACACATAAAGAAGTCTTTTAGTCAAATCAAAATTTCATCTTTAATTGGACATTTAAGTGAATTTACAAGCACTATCCGCTAATCCTTCACTCGTATTCTATATATTAATAATTTTTTTCCAACTTACAAAATAAGTAGCTTTTAATTGCTTGCAACTAAAAATAAATTTCTTATTTTAATAATAAAGTAAAAATTACTTTCAAGATAGATAAATTTTTAAAGCGTAAAAAAAAAAAGCAACTTAGAAAATAATAATTAACTTTCACTTATTTGTAAGGTCAGCCAACCTTTCCACTTATCAAATAGTAAGAGGTCGCAACAAATCTCTCGCATAAATCGATATACAAATTAAAATTAGTGTAAAAATTGTTTGGAAGGTGGTACTCGGTTTCAAATAAACTATTATCTCGGATTCGCCACCAGCCAGTCCGCCAGTGACGGTGGCTGCTGAGGTGTCAGATCCCAAAATTCTTATTGAAAGTAAGCAAAACGACGGCGTCTCACCTCAAGTTAATATGAGTGAACAAGAAAATAGTAAGGGGAGAAAAAATGTAACGCCGTTGCCGGGGATCGAACTGTCACCCGCGTGACAGGCGGGAATACTTACCACTATACTACAACGACTTTTTGATCAAAAGTCAGATTTTTAATAATATATTCCTTTACCAAAGTTGAGTAAGAAATAAAAAATTTAGCCTTCTTTCCAATATTACACCTTCCTTCTCGTAAGTTGGGCCGAGCTTTCTTTCAATAGAAAACACCCTTGGGTTGAACAAAAAAATATATTTTTTATATGATTCGACCGATCAGTTATCCTTCGTTTGCTAAGCCATCCAATCTGGAAGTCGCTTAATTGCATAAAATAAGTGGGTCAGTTAAAGGACTCCCACTCCTGGTCATTGATAGTGCTATTTTGGAACTCGACCAAGAGGTTCTTATTTTGCCTGCTCCTTCAAATTTTTTGATGAGAGATGATAACTAATACCAATCAATAAATGTCAAACTTTCTTTTGTTTATTTTCATTTAACAAGTTAGTTCTCAACTTTTTTGAAATTCACATTAAGGGATGGATAAATATCCTATCCCAGTCAGTCGGGTCCCATCCCAGCTCTTCTTAATCATTTTATTTTATATCTTAAAATTTTGAACTTTATTTAAAAAAATATTAAGTAAATATATAAAAACAGTGCAAAAGATGTGAGAAGCAAAACCGAACAGGGCTTCGTGTTACTGTTATCAAATTATCCAGTTAACCATTTCTTGGAATTTGACAATTTTTATTGCGATAATTTACGTTTTCAGCATAGAATCAAACGATTTGTCCGTCCGTTCGTCACTCTTTTTGACAGTTCTATTAGACTGGGTCATATAAATTGCCAAGTTATAAACACAAGTTTTTAATATTAATAGGAAAAATATAATAGAAATCATCCTTTTTATTTCTCCTTTATTTATTTATTTCTTTCGCTCGAATAAATTCATTTATTGTTCTTGTTCCGTATATATAGGATAAGTTCTGTGAATTACGATGCCGCGACTCGGGCAAATGTAGTCTCACTTGTGGTGATTGAATTTCCAAATAGTCAGGGTGAAATGTTCTCAACTCGATCGTCAAATTTTCCTTGTTAAGAATGGGTCGTCTTCATCGACAACCTTGTCTTCGACTTTCTACCCCACCCCAACCACCTTCAGCAACGACACCACTAAGCCCAGCCACACAATCCACCAGCTCTGACCACCTTCAGCCACCACACAAGCCACAACCACACCTGCCTACCCAGCTCCATCCTCCTCACCGCTCAAGTCTAATCAAGAGCCCCCTAATCCCGAGTAAACTTTTCCCCTTATTCAGGATCCTCCCCAACTAAGGAGAAGTGTACAACGGCAACTCTTCCATGGAGTCTCGCATCTTGATCATCATATTTTTCAATATTGTCTTCCAAATATGGAGCCTAAAACAGGCTTTATTGGAATTTTACAAGCATGAGAACTTCTATAGAAAAGGAGTAGACAGCACAAAGCTTTTCATTCTCCAATTTATTGCCTGAATGGTGAATTGGTCGCTAACTTCTAATAAAAGAGCAAGTCGCATGATAGTCACACAATCACGCCATATCATCAGATTACCCTAATCAATCAATCATTCTTCATTTCAAATTTCTAAGCGCTAACCCAAGTTGAAATTGCATAACTATCATGATGCACTTTCAATGAACTTGCATCAACGTTACCCACAATGCATTTAACCAAAAGGTTAAAAATCTACTTGCTCCTTTTAAAAGTTGGGAACCAAATGAGCAATAAATTAATCCAATCTTTTAAGAGCAAGGGTATTATTGGCATTAAATTTCGAATAATAAGCCCTTATTTGGTCAGAATTAAAATCTAATTTTTTGTAAATTTTCATAAAAAGTTCATGAAATGTATTGTTTAAAAGTTGTATGTCTCATAAAATATGTGGTTAAAATTAATTGTTAACTTTGATTTAGATTACAAATTTTAATCATCACCAAATAAGGGCTTAATTAAATAATTTAAAAGGCAAATAGAACGCTATTAATCTATATTATTGTCATAACTTTTTGCTAAGCAGAAATGGTTAGAAAATGAATGCTTAACCTTTTTGCCCTTTTTTTTTTCCTCAAAGCAGAAAGATTGTTGCCCGTAAGAAAATATTATGCAATTATGGGAAATGGGAAAATAAATAAATAAAACGGTAAATAGAAATAAATAAAAAAGGAAAACAAAAGATTGCATCATATTAAGTCATTAGGAAAGGGAAAAACGAAAGGAGAAGAAAAAGAAATGAGAAAAGAGAGTTGAACATAAGTTGGAGGAGAGTTGTCAAGCTAAGAAAATGATTAGCATTATTAGAATATTTATTAGCAGAAAATAAGATGAAATTTAAAACATATCTCAATAATTATAAGAAATTTCATGATACGTGTAATGAGCGAAAAGATAAGTTCACGCCTGTAACGTTGGTTAAACTAGCCAAGACACGTTAAACTATATGAAGCTCGTGTTGGCCAAATATAAATTATTCGTGTCCCCATTTGCAGTCTTTTGTCACAAAATATAACTTTCATCCAGATCGCAGAAACTGGCACACCCAATGCAATGATTGTGTAATAATATACTAGAAAAAACACCATTTTCTTTTCCTTTTGGAAGGGCATGGAGTGTGTGTAACGAACAAAGTTCCAAAATGAAAATGCATAAACAAGACGTACCAACAAAATAAACAAAAATATTATCAGAGCATGACTACATGAAATATTAATAGAATAATATTATTTATCATTATGATGATGGAACATCGATGATATAATAGTCTATGTGAAATAATGAAATTGGACCGCTAAATTTTTATGAAAGAGGGGGGAAGAGAAAGAGAAATGTAAGAGATAATAAGTTGCTACATCACCGATGTCCTATCATCGTAATGATAGATAACATTACTCATACTAATATGTCAAGGAGGGTAATGCACTTAAAAACTTAGATAATTAAGGAGATGCAAGTGACAGACCAAACGTGGTAATCTCACCAAAAATGCAACAACGTGAATAATCAAATCCAATTTCCAAATAATGAAGAAAAGAAAGCTTAAAACCAGAGAGTTGACTATATGTGTGATGCAAGTATATTCTCCCCTTGCAGCAGGCTATTAAATTACTATCCGATTGGCGTTACCGCAAATGAAAAATTGTATCTTCAATCCCACTTAATTTGGCCTCAGCCTACTAAGCCCCTGTTTGATGGGCCTTTTTTTTTTCAAAAAATTTCTTTTTTCTCATATTCATTTTCAATCATATATTATCACAATAAAATATTCTTCACGTAAACCCAAAATTTTTTTAATCACACATTCTCCAAAAAATCACTATTTAAAACATTGTTTTTCCCAAATAATTAAATTGGAAAGAAAAAAAAAATTTCTACTACTAATTTCAAAAAGATCCATCATATTTTGAAATGAACACTCAATGATAAAAATTTAAAAGAAACTTGGTCTTTGCAAAACTCGGATTAAGCTTACTATCAAATTTTCATTTTTAAGCTGGAAATTTAAATTTACCTTATTTTAGTAATTGTTTTCATATCTTAACAAGTGTTTTTGCTCCTATTCATTTTATTTAGTTGAAAATAGATTTTAAACTGAACAATGAAGCACAGGGACTTAAAAACAAACTCCCTGAAGAAAAAGAGGTCAGACTTATTTGCAATTCAGCACCATAATAGAGGATTTTTTTATTTCTTTTTTTCTCATTTTAAAAGAACATACCTTCATCAGCTTCAACACCTCAGCACAAAGAACGATTGAGTGGCACAAAAAAGGTTCCAAACACTATTTCAATTTTGCTAGCATCCAAACCTCACATTAAAGAAGGGAAGAAGGTTAGTTAAGAAAAATAAAGGATAATACCATTTGACCGTCCAAACCGGACCAATCTATTTATCTACCAGCAGAGGTTGTGAGTTAGATACTACTACCTAAATGTATAGAAATAAGTTGAAGGACCTTTTAAGTATAAAAAGCTATTTACCCTGTTAAACTACAGCTGCAACTAAAACAAGTTAATACAAAGTACCAATTGAGGATAGCATATGGATCACCACAAGTCCACAAGATGCAAGATCATATACATGTTACCTCAGTAGTCATGCCGGTTTTAATAGACTCTTTTCCGCTTGTGGTGACGATATTCACTTTTGTAGTCACTGGAGCCACTGACAATACGCCACTTGTCATCATGTTCATGTCTTGAGTGTTTTGCAAAGGAATGTCTTGAATCATGGCCAGAATAACTCTCTTTACATTCCCTCCTTGGATCAATACGTGAGCCTCTGGCATCAATCACATCTCTTCTTATAACATCTTTCCTTAATGGATAACGACCCAAACTTGAATCACTGTCACACTCTAACCTCTTGTGATGTTTTGACTCTCCATGATGATCTTTCTGCCTTCTATCACTATACCTTTCAGAACTTTTGGACATATCTTCGATGCCTGAATTTGACCTCTCTGAATGATGCAGCTTCTTGTCTCTTGAAGCATTAGAAGAGCGAGAGCTTTTCTCAAGTCTTTCATCGACGTAGAGAATGTCAGAATCCATATATTTGTCATGCTGACTTTTCCTCTTTGATCTTCGAGTAAAGCTGTCCTCAGATTGATTCAAACTATGTTCCTTCTCTTTCTGCATTTTAAATTGATGTGATTTATCTGGCTTATTACCCCTAAAGCATTCATGAGAATCTTCTTCATCACGAAGTTTTTCTCTGGTACACAAAACCTTTATTAGCAATTTGAAATAACACTAACATTACAACAAAGGAAAGAAAAGGGCAATGGTAAAGGCCGTACAGGGGAAGAGAAGGAGCGAGCAGATTGAACACAAGTATATGGAAGTGTTTGTTCAGTAACTAGAATTCGTGAACCACAACTTTCTGGTTATCAAGAACAAGCAGTACAGAAAAACAATCTTAAAAGAGAAAGGAATGAAGCAGCAACCATGAGAATATGGGGCTTGCAATTACTTGATTTATCAAGACTAGAGTTTTTTTTTTTTTTTTAGTTAGCGTGAAACCAGACATATAAACCTTAATTTTATATAAAAGAACATAAGATGACCTTTGAAATATCAAATTTGATGCAAAAAAGTAAAATGAGGTTAGAATTGAGGTAGACAACCCCAAGCACCCATATGAATTTTAATGAGTGCAGGAGATTTCACAGCTTCAACTCCTGCCTACTTCAAAATGTGCGCACAGGCATCCTTCACAGAAGGCTGATGAATATAATATTAGAAACGACTAGAAAACAAAGAGAAACTGTTCGAAAGGTGTGTACCTAAAGTTCAAAATGGTCGGTAGACTCGCAATCAGAAGTCAAAAGGATAGCGTCAGTGAAATTCTCAAGACTGCAAAACTTCAAGAGCTTAAGTACTCTTGTGTACTTGTGAAGTGCATATTGCACGAGTCTAAGTACTTACAGAAAAGCAAATTACCGATACTACCATGAAGCAAATAGCATAGACATTTGACTGTGGCAATGTAATCAAAATATGAATATCTATTGTCAACTACTAAATGATCTTTAAGTTACTCCATAAGAGACAATAAGCTTTTCCATGTTTTCTCTTTTCTCCTTTGACACTATTCACGGGCTTTTTTTTTTTCCTGCGAGTTTTTGTGTGCGTGTACAGCAAGAAAAACTAATCCTGTCTTTTAAACCTACTGCTGTGTTAAATCATCAAAATTACCTTCCCAGGTTTTCATTGGAATGCTTCTTTCTGTATTCAAAATGCTGAAGCTCCAAGTTGGAGTATGGAGGCCTCTCAACTCTATTTCCGACAGGAGGACCCATACCTCTGATTCCCATATTTCCCCTGCGAGAGATATCACTTAGTCTCAAAACCTTCATACAGTAATTTTGAGAAAAGACAAGTGTACCACATGAAAATACATCGAACTTACCCAGGGCCATGTACACCAACACCCATGGAAGGAATGTACGAAGGAACCGCAAAAGGTGTCATCGGAACCATGGAGACATTGAAAGGCATCACTGAAGGGTTACTATACATATTTGCATAAGGCCTGAAGGGCAACATAGAGCCATTCCAATAGGGCGGCGGATAGCCTGGCACACCTCCATGAAATGCTCCATTTCCTAAAATAACAGCAGTATTTAAAAATATGAGCATTTCATGTTGCAAATAGGAGTCAAGTGGAAAAGATTTACTTGTACCTGGATGAAAAGGATGTAGATTGGAAGCAAGAGGGCAGTCTCTCATGAGATGATCTGGAGAACCACATGTGTAACAATTGCGTCCTCCCTGAATTTCAACAGTCACAATTTTGAGAAAACTTAAAAAAACCGAAATCGTGCCTACATAAAGACCAGCAGCATGCAAGACACAATTTGCTCCTGCCAGATTTGCTAATCACGCTGGAGTTCAGTAGATCATGACTGCTAGAATGCTCCATAAATTACCAAGGGCAGGTGAATGAAAAGGGATGAGAAAAAAGGAAGTTTAGGATAATGTAGGAACACTTCATTTTCACTTGGTCAAAAAAAATCCTGGATTGGGCTATTGGGTGATACATGAAAGTTTAATTTATGCTACTGAACATTCTTAAGTTATAATACCAGTAAATTCTGTCTAGGTTCACACTTATATAATGTATCCAGGAATCCGTATAACTTGATAAAGCCAGTGAAGTTACCTTTTTGTAACCACCATGAGCTAAGAAAATTCTGTCTCCGCCTGAAAATTAATACCATATTTCAATCAGAAGAATACATAATAAACAGTAATTTTTTTCCACCATTAAGTATATAGCCATTAAAGCAGTTGATTGCACCTCCAGTTTCAATCCAGACTCCCCCCCTTTTCTTAGTGCTAGAATCAGCTGCAGTAAGGAATGTAAATTTGGAACACATGGCAAGAAGATGATATACAATAAAAACAGAAGGAATAATAAGAAATCAGTTTCTGGAAAAGTAACAGCAGCGGAAACTCTTTTTAGTGAAGTTCAGAATTTAAAGCTTTCATGCATCTCTTACTCATAACAAATTATTAGTTGCTTCAGATAATCTGCTGAACTCATTTTTCTCTTAATACCATTTTACTTATTAAGCACGACATATGCTGATAGACTGTTCTATCTACTAAAATAAAGACTCCCACTCCATAAGCAAAAACAGAAGTTCAAATTAAAACTGTAGCATGATTTAGTGATTGAAGCAGTTCTATAACATGGTAAAATCTATAGAGCTAGAAGATTATAGAATTGCACTTACCTTCATCATGTATATGAACCTGAGGAATATCAGAAGGTTGATTTTCCCCCTGAAAATCCACTGGAGGTGCAAAATCTTCAAATCCTCTTTCTGTATTAGCATGATGAGAATATCCACCTCTTACTGCATCAATTGGTTTGGTTTTCTGTGATGGAAGAGCAGATTTCAAATCTCCATTGCCACCTACTATACTGACATGATTATCAGAGCGCCTATATGGTGTATTTCTCCGAAGTGCTGGCTCATAGTATGATTCCATAAATATTTGATTGGATCCTATTCCAGTTGCAGAAGAAGACTGAGGCAACTCTATTTCTGTTTGAACCACAGTTAAAGCACAAGAACCATCTTTTTTAACTTGGATTCCAGATTCTCCATCTGGCATTAAAAGAAAAAAAAAAGTGATGTACCATGCTGATTTGACTTCTCTCTAATGTGTATCAACATTTTTCAGGAAAAAAGAATTTCCACCTGGAGCATATTTCTCCATAGCATTCTCTAAACCAACATCTAGCATCTGAGATTCAAGGCAATGTTCAATCGCATGACGAAGTGATAAATTTGGCAGCAGATCTTCTACCTTGCATTTTCTGGAAAAGCATTTTGGGCATCTTCCCTTTTCAATAAGCGCTAGATGTATACCTGCCGCCATAGCCACAAATAAATATAAAAATTTTATGCAGATACTAGTAATAACTCCAATAAAGATGGTATGAGAATAAAATATAAGCATTAAAGTTCGTACAAATACTGAAGATGTGAAAACATCTCGTATTTTTTTGAACTTGCGCAAATTTCTTCCTAGTTTGAGCTACAATATAAGTAGTGTATGCACAGCTGTTTAGGACTTCAACACAGCTCAAAAAGCCTAGTGACTCACATTTCTCACAAAAGCTATGCTGGCAACAAGGTATCATCACAGCATCCTTGAAAAAAGTGTTGCAGAGTGAGCACTTCATTTCTAATGGCAAATTGGTGTTTTGCAAGGCTACAAAATTGGCGGTAGATAGCCTTGTCCCCAGGAAAAGAAAAAGATACATCAGATTTGCAAGAATAATCTCTGTATAAACAGTAAACAGAACGAGAAGCCACAAGTTATACTTGGTCAATTTCATCTGTTCTTCAACTTCTGGTTCCTGCAAGATATTTCTCTTATTCGCATTCTGATTGGAAGCTGAGATTCACATGTATCATCACAAGTTTAAACTCATGGAAAATATTAGGAAAAAAAATAAAGACAAAATACAACAAACCTCTGGGGAGTGCTTGACTAACAGCAGTTGATTCAAGCTTTCTACATCCTAATCTGGATAGCAAAGGGCATCTATATCAAATACTGATTATGATATTTAACTTATGAAAGATTATTCATGCAGAAACGAATATAAATTGCCACAACTCCCTTCCCCAGTAGGAAAAATGGGAAATCATAATGAAATACATGCTAGAGAAAATACGATAATAACCCAAAAGAGGTCTGTTTGTTGAACTTCAATATAGAAACAAATTTGTCATCTTTCAAGGAAAAAAAATATGGTGGTTGTCAGATTGAACAGAAGGAAATGTGTTGCAGTTAAACCCAACAATTTGTGTAGTATTATGATAGTAAAAGTTCTTCTAGTTGTTGCCTCACATATATAGAAAATTGTGTCAATCAAACTGGCCTATCATAAAAAGAAATAAATTAGTAAGAAATTAAATTTATGAAAAAAGGTCTAATATATCAAGTTGAAAATAACATCTATGGAAAATCATGTCAATCAAACTGATATATCAGTTATAAGTGATTGCCAGATGTCAACATTGTGTGGAAACCAAGAACCCCCCAGTCAATATATACACACAAATAGAGTAGCACAAAGTTTGTGTAGACTTGTACAGATAAAAAGCCATATGCATTATACCTTAAACCTATAATATCTTCCTTCTCACTGCTCCCAGAGATATTCTTATCAAATTCTAGATCAAAGTCAGGAAAGTTTGCATCAGGCGTAGGACACAAATCAGCACCGAAGTCGTAAAATTCATCCACAGGTTTACTCTGTAAAAACCAAAACGTCCATCAATTACAAGATAATGATTAGCAGGAAGACGTATTAGCATGCAAATGCAAGAAAGCTATGCGACCTAGGAAGCATTGACACGGACACAGGATACCGACCACGATTTTTCAGGAGTAGGACAATTGATGAAAAAAAATATATTTTTTACTTTTAAATTTTTTTATTCTTATAGTGTAGGACATTTTTTTATATTTTTTGTCTTTAAAATCCTATGGGTCCTTTTGCAACAAGAGATAAAATCCCATCGGTCATGCATCAGGGATAAATTGCCTAGGTCTTTTTGCAATTAAAGTAAAGGTCAAAAAATAGTGCAGTCCGAACTGCTTTGGCATTTAAATAAAAAAGGCAGTTAATAATACAAAGCGTTGTAATAGCTGGACTAAGGTTTCCCATTTCATTTTTGCATAGCCACCATCACACATGACCAAATTCCACCCACACTGCCCATCAAACACCCACGGTGCCGCCCTCTCTTCCAAACATGCGCCTTACCTCTTCAACCCTCCGTCATCTCCTCAAATCCGGCACCTTGCAATATTTCTGAGATAGAGAGGTGAAGTGCTGGAAAATTTCTTTTTATTTGTTTTTTCCTATTATCTGATTAAAAAATATGTCGGCAACTGTCCCAGGGTATCAGCGATGTATCCAACTTCATAAAACCAAAGAAAAAAGGGACACGCCACCTGGTGCATAAGGCATGTTTTGGCGCGGTATCAAATACGTGTTTGACACACTGATACGACGATGCCGGAGGCGTGTATGTGCTTCCTAGTTAGTAATTGGTCGCTAAATCCGTTTTAGGCTTACACCAATGGCACCAAAGAGGGTAATATCCAAGATGAGAAAGAAGCCTACTCCAAAAGATAAGGGTGGAGACATCCATCGATAGAAAGATGATAAAGGATATAACAGGTCCACCACGATGATAATCTATCAAGACATTCTTCATGTGAAGCATGCATTTATTTATTTATATTAAGAAAACGATCTAAACTTAAGAGGTGAGAGTAAGACAAAACAAAGTATAGATGATGAATAAGAAAAAGATACGTGCTTACAGCTGAATTCATTTTGCAGGAGTCTTTTTTTCCCAAATCCTTTACGGTTTCAATAGGTACCCTGTAAAGAAGACATTACATCAGGGGAATTGCATGAGTTAATATCTTAAACATACTCCATATGACTAAATTTTATTATGAAAAAGAAAATAGAAAAGGAGTAGGTCGATTATTACAATTACAATAAAAAATGATACTGGTTCATCTATCATTAAAGAACAAAAAACAGATCTCTCATTATATCCATGCAGAAGCTCCACGTGATTCTGAAGGGTAATAGCTCTAAAAGAAAACCTAGTTAGAAGAATAATTCCGAATACACCCCAAATCCTGGCAGATTAAGACTTTTAATACAGACTAATAACTTAAGGTGGCTGTTACATCTACAGATTCTACACTGAATGTGTATGCGCAAAAAAAATAATGTTCTACTATTTCTCCAACTTCCAAAATCATCCAAAACAGCGCTGAAGACAACTTATTTATTAGCTGGATTTCTGAAAAAAAAAACTTCCATTTTTACAATTGACCAACCAAAGCACGTAATTCCAGTAATATAGGAATTAATGCAAGTTAACGGATAAATGCTGACTTCCAAAAGATGTGTGCATTTAATTATAACGAACTTTCTCCTATCAGCCACTAATTTATAGAATCATGCAACATAATATCTCCAATAAATATCATCCTAATCATCTTTTTGCATGCCAATGATCAAAAACTAAAGTTGTGGTGCAGGAAAATCTACTTTTTAGCAACGACCAACAAGTGTATTCCAACCATCATTTTTACAAGCAATAACATGTACATAAAAACAAAGTTCCTTAACCCTAATACATATCCTCAAAATGCAGACATCCAACACACAATTATAAACCCACTTGCCAGGACTTTGATTATCTCAAACACACTATAGGCTGGATCTTTCTCTTTTTTTTTTCCTTGAATTCATCTTTACATCTGAATTTCAAGTCTCCAAAACAGCACCATTTAGGAATAATATTTGAATGCTTAATTTCACAGGCACAGCGCATACACACTCACTGCATAGGAATAATAAAGTAAAAAACCAAATAAATAGTAAGAGAGAAAAACTTACATAACCGATGGCACAGTCCCTGCAGGAACTCGCTTAACAATCACGCTGGATCCGCAAGGAATTTGGATATCATCATCTTTGTAATCTGAATCAATTCCAATTTTCCCCAAAAAGAAACATAAGCATTAATCAAACAATACTATGAGAAAAACAAGATGCCCCAAAAATCATACAGGTGCAAAAACACAAACAGAAAGAGGAAAAACCAAAAGATCAGCAAAAATTATCAAATTGCAGGAGCGGAGGATCAATGAATGAAAAATTAGGGTACTGAATTGGACCTTGACCAGAATCCGCATCCAAGAACACAAGATCGAAATCATTCCGAGAGGCGCCTAGGGTTTTGCGTCTAAGGATTTTGGACCGCAGCTCGCGAACTGATATTGAATCCCGCCCATCGATGTCTACCGTATCGAAATTCACCGAGCTCCGGAATTTGAACCGAATTGACATAATTTATAATCTTTTTTACAAACACCAGTGAGCTATATATGTACGTATATCAATTAAGGTTAGTGTTTATTAGTATATATATATATATATATATATAGAGAGAGAGAGAGAGAGGGGTTGAGGGTTTTGATTCGCCTTGGCTGAAAGGGACAGAAGGAAGAAGGGAAATTTATATGTGCGGGCGGGTGAGAAAGAGAATAGAGCGGTTTTGAAGTGGCAGGGGAGTCTGGTCGCGTGACGTGGATATTAATTGTAATTTATAAAAAAAAAATTCCAAAAAGTCCGTTTGATTATAAGAGTGGAATTTGAATAAAAAAAATAAATTCTAAAAAATTAAATTATCTAAAATTATTTTTCTTAAAATTGTCAAATTAATTGTGTTTTATTAGTATAATTTTTCACGTGAAAAATATTGAAATTTTGAATCTTTTAATGTTCGTTTAACTTTATTTTACATAAAAATTATCCATTAAAGTGATAGAATTTATTAGAGGATAAAATTTATTTCAATTGCCAATAGTAATAATAATAATAATAACAAAAGTAGCATGAAAAACCAAATCCCGTCAAAATGGTGGGAATTGATTTTCCTCAAAACCATACAATTGGAACCGTATGTGGCAAAAGACGGAAAATGAATTGCCAAAAAAAAATTTCCAATCAAACATGACTTTTGGTAGAAGATGAAATTTCATTTCCAAGTTCCATAGAAAAGTTGTAGACCCAAATGTAGTTTAATCATCATTATTATTTGTTATAAGGTATTAAGCATTCGATTCTATTTTTTGTCAAAATATATTTTTCTCTATTTTCTTTTCAATCATACATTTTTTAATAAAATAATATTATAAAAAAATTTAAAACTTTTCTTTGTTTTTTTAACACATATTTTTCATCAATCTATTATTCCAAATATTTTTTAAACTTGTATTGTTGACTCACAAAAGAGAATGACTGGGTCTGCCTCTGTTCATGGCTCCTTTGTCCCTTTCTCACTCTTTTTTCGGAGAATCGTGTTACATTTACAATATTTATTGACAATATCACATTTGGCATCACATATTCATCCATTTTTAAAAATTGTTTTCTACATCACATACTAAAATTTTGATAAGTTATCAACAATTGTTGACAATCGATATTGTACACTTAAATTTTCCGTTCTTTGGATATACACAAAATAAAAAATAAAAAACGGATGACCACCCACCCCACTGCCAAATATTTGATTATTTTCTCTTTGAAGGATGTGGGATATCATTTTGTTTATGATGTGAAACTGAAGGGACAAACTGTTGTTTATGATGAAAGTTTAGTTTAAGATTTTACATTTTCTATTTTTTCTGTTAATTATTTTATTCAAGTTAGTGAATAAATTGCTCTTAGTATGATGACAATTTGAAGGCTAAATGTAAAACACTATTTCCACTTTCTATAACTGTTGTGGAAATTGCTTGATTTGAGATGTAGGAGGATAAAATAGCTATGTTGTGGGAATTTTCGAGTCTAAGGGAGAAAGGAAAATAGAACCAGGAATTTGAAGCTGATGATGATATATCATGGTTCACCAAAAATTAAAAATATCAAAAGTTTTCATCAACTGCCATTGCAAAAGTTGTAATTAACCAACTATGATGAAAAGTGAAAAGTAAAAACTAAAAAGTTAAGGATATGTTCTCTTTAATGTTTACAAGTCGTTTTCTGTTTTCGATTTTTCGAAATAACGAAATGCTTTCTCTTTCCAATTTTCAAAAACGTCAAAACCACGTTTTGGTTATTTTCAAGCCAAAACACGCTAATTTTCAGAAAACACGAAAACGAGTTCTCAAACTTATCCTCTCTCTCCACCCCTCCCGGGCTTCCTTTGGTTTTCCTCTTCCGATCTAACAAACCCACAAGAAGAAATTTCTTTCAACTCGTCTTGCCAAATCTGTGGGTTTTCTACTAGCTCTTCAATCAGGTTTCCCTACTCTCACTATCCTTCTTATTAATCAATCTGTTGTTTGTTTTTTTACTTATTTATTTTCGAAAATAAGAAAACTCAGTAGAGATTTCTTGAATTTAGGGTGTAGTCTAGTGAAGCTTTTGCACCGATTTTCTGGTTGTTGATGAGTGATTGGGGGTGGTTAACTGTTGCTGTCCGGATTCGATTGTTCCGATTTGGATGGCTATAGGATGGAAGATAATGTGGAGAAGTGTGAGAAATTGAGAAGCCAAACACGGGTTTTCTCAGGTCTATTTATATGGTACATATTAAGCTAAGAAACTCTAAAATCGACACAAATCATAGTTTAATCAATTTTATTTAGAAATAGCAGCAAAAAGAATCTAAAATTTGATAATAGTCATTTGTAGCATCTTATCCTAATTACCACGGCCACCCGCCTTGGTAATGATACAATAAGAACCTCATTTAATTTCTCATACAGGAAGGCAATAGAGTATTTCCAATTGTGTTCAGCAGAAATCAAGCCTACGAAAGGAATAAACACAGAGGGAATTTTGAAAATTATTACAGAAGGGGAAGCTTGATTCCTGTTCGTACCCGTTTTCATTATCTTATAATAATTACAAAATTATTTTCATCTACTTACAGATTCGATTCTTATTTACTTTGATTCCCATACTTCATAAACTGCAAAATTGTTTACTTAAATTTAACTAATTGTAATTGGTGATTTTTACTGAAGTTAGAATAAAAGTACAGAAATGAAGAGCTTAAATAACTCAATCGAAATGCAATTCAGCATGTTTTATGTGGTAAAATGAAGACAAACAAAACTTCAAGATAAAATATTTAACCCCCTGTGAAACTTTAGATACTGCTTTATTCAATGTTGTATGGGTAGATAGATGGTCACTAGAGTTTGGGGAAGCTGGAAGCGTCTGTTGAGCAGGTGACTTGGATGGGAGATTGTGGAAAGCTTTTGACATTGTCCTTAATCTCCATAATTGATAGTGCTATCTTTACTTGTAGCCATGGTAGCTAATGGTTAAATCATGAAAGTGACTATGGAATGCAAAACCTTCCCCTAATTGCCTTTTGGTATGTTCAATTCAAGATAAAAGCTCTCCTACTATTTTTTTGATGAAAAAAAGAATTTTTGTTGGGAGCCTGTTGATTGCAAGCCATTAAATTAAACTTCATCTTTGAGCACATTGTAATGTCTAATTATTACCGTAAAACATCCATAAGATTTGTACTCATATGCACAGATTCATAAAGTTGGACATGTGTCTACAGATATGCTAACACGTGTATCACAAAGGAAATCGATGAGTTTAATTGTTTTTTTTTTTTAAGATTATCTTTTGCAAATATTGCCAGTGAATGAAGATTTTTACTTTAAGTAGATGTAGGATTGACATGTGCCCATGGAAAGACTTAAAATTTTTCCTTACCTTTCTGGATTACTTCTTGATAATATTCAGTTTGGACCTCTGTTATTATCTTGCACTGTGAGTTGTTTTAGGGGTGGGAGGTTAGGTCATTTGGTGGGTTAAATTGCTTGCTCTTAATCTACTAATAATCTATGTTTCTTATGGTTCGACACTAGTAAATTGTTAATTAACTTATTAGCTATGGAAAATTACCTAAAGTCTTAGTAAGTAATAATTTGGATGAGATAATGTAGTGTGGTTACTTGATCATGGGAAACATTCACTACTTCCTGGTCTTATGTTTCAAGGTTGCTGGATCATACCACATTTGCGCATTTTAATTTCATATATGCATTAATGCAAATTTGTGCAAGGGCATTCAATTTTGTTCTATTCATAGAGTTTGGTTAAGTAGACTAGTTACCTCATGTGGCGATTTCTTATTTCATTTGTAAATGACACGCGAAGAAGGTTTTACATCTGGAACCCTGGATCCATGTTCGGACATAACATCCATGTGGAATGCTGAGCACATTTTGTGTACTTCCATTTTAATCTGTATGTTTCTATTGCCAGGTTCAATGAATTCGGTGTTGATGGTGTGTCAGCTACAAAGTCTTTAAGGCTTGTGGCTATGTGGGATAGAGTTTCTTCAATCGCTGCATATAGCGTTTGGATGTAGCGTCAATCAGTTTTTCAAATCAGTCGACATTGTAAATGATTTAAATTGAGAGATTCGTAAATTTGGATCCTCCTCTATCCTTGTATTCTAGTGTAGCTATGCTTTATTTTTTGTTAATTTACTTTGTAGAGATTGAAACTTGAACTCTGGTTTGAAAAGTTATGTTACAATAGATCGATGTTGATGCATCATTGCATTTTCTAAAGTATGTGCGTTTATGTTGCATTTTTACTTGTAAGTGGTTTGTCTATAATTAAGGAGTAATGTCATTTATTATTACTGATGATAGTCATCGTGTTTAGATGATTAAAATTGTATTTGGCAAGAATTGTGTAAACTAACATGAACTCGATAAGATTAAGTTCAAAATATTTATTACCATGTCCACATGAGATTAGTACTCCCCTTTTTTGCAAATTGATTATGTTTGGTTGTGACTTGATGCTAATTAATTCTTGTCAAAAGTTACGTACAAGGACAAAAATAAGGATTTGCCATTTTATGAATTTATTGAAATTTATTGAATAATCAGATTTCCTGAATAAAATATTATAAAAAAAATATTCTCAAAATTTCAAAGTAAACGCGTTTTCCATTTTTATATTTTGAGAAATAGTTTTTCATAACGACAAAAAGAATGTATTTTCATCAATTTCAAAACGGACACTGAAAACACAAAACACAAAATGAATTCGAAACTCAAAACTGAAATACAAAGAGAACAGTTCTTAAGATGTCACCAAATGTCATTGACATGCCATTTGAGAAACTTTTTTCACAAAAAAGCAAACACCACTAAACTTCGCATCTTTGGTTGTATATGTTATTCATGGTTTCGTCCTAACACTCGCAATAAAATTGACTATAGACATTGCCCCTACATATTCCTCGGTTACTCTCTTTCTCCTAGTACCTTTTTTCTATGATAACGTGTCCAAACAATCAAACATTGTTTGTTAAGTCCATATTCCCATTCTCATCTAATATGTTTTAATTGTGCAAGACTTTATCCCTACAATGTCAATTACATTGTAGACAAGCTAAAGTCCTAATACTCATGTATAACTATTGTAATCTAGTTATTTAGACTATGTCTCTGTAAGTTAAATACCAATAGATCCATATATTTATAAATATCAATTGAAATACAAAGCAAGATCAAGTATCCCGTAACTACTTTCAAGTGTTTATTCTTAATATCTCCACCGTCAAGAACCAAATCTTACCATAAGTTCCCAAGTCCACTAAGTCATCAACTATGTACACTAACACATGACGTAATTCCATGAGCGGCCATTGTAACTTTTGAAAGCCCAGGAATGACTAATTAAGAGGGGGGTGAGTTGATTTTTAAAAACTTTTTCGTTAACTACTTAAGATTTAAATTAATGATCACACAAATGATAATGGAAATATCCCAAACACAAATAAGCACGTGGACGAACCGATATAAATCTTGCACAAAGAAAAAAAGTTAAGCAATAGAGTTAGAAAATGCAAACGATATAATATGGAGGTTCGATCCAACGCAATGATCTACGTCTCCGTTATCAAGCTCTCCGTCACGAGCAATGCCTTTTTCACTATGTTGATTGACTTATGGTGCAATTCAACCATTTACAATGCTTTCGGTGACTTACTATCAAGAAGCACTGATCCTTTTACAATGTTAAGCTTTCCGGTACCTCAACACGACCCACAATTCCAAATGGATTTACAAGTGAAATCCTCTCTTTTTTATCGAATGATAGAATCAAGGTTGATAATAAGAAGAGAAGAGGCAAACACTTCAATAGATGGTAATGAGTATAGCTCAAGGTGTTGAAAAGAAAAAACTTCTTGAAGAACTAAAGATTTTCACAAAGTTAATCACTCAAAAGTTTTTACAGAATTTAGTGCTTTTGATCTTTTTAAAGATGAAGAATAAGGTAGTTGTGATCATTAAAAGCTTCACTTTAATCCTCAAGAATAGTGATTGCAAAAGAAAAATGAGAGGTATTTATAACACTCAAACGGTCAAAAGTTATGTCGTACCGGACGCACAGTACCGAACGTCCAGTAAAATACCAGACGATTAATTAGCCGTTATTTTTTGTCAGAAAATTAGACCGTTTAAAAATTTACCGTTAGACCCAAAAAATGTCATTCCGGACGTTCGGTATGCATACCGGACGTCCGATACAGCATTTTTGGCTCCGAACGTCCTCTTTTTTTTTTATTTTTATCAAATGTAGGTAGTCGAGGGCGTTTAAAAAATGTTTTTTAAGGTACTTGTCATATTTAAAATACGTGTTTCGATTTTTCCTTTGAAAACATATTTCTCGAGTAAAATATTTTTCTCGTGATTTGTAAAGACTTTGAGCTCGCCATAATTAATTACCAAATATTGAATTGTTTTACCTTTACATATGATTGTGAAAAGTTTAAGTACTTTATTTTGAATGTCTTGACTTGCATTGCTTGTCAGTACTTTGACTTTTGTCTCGATTTGCGTTAAGACATCATTTTACGAGTTTTTGCAATATCATTTTTCATAGCATCGATTGATTGATTTTGTTTCCATTTTGATCATTGTTTGCAAATTACTTGACCTCGAACTTCGTGTCATCAATTTTATTCATAAGCAATAATCATTATAGACACTTGAAATCAATTTGTTAGTAATAAACATAACTTGTCTGTAATAATTAAAACGAGACGTCAACCATAGGTCAACAACTTTGACCAATTTTCAATTGTCACTGTACTTTAATTATTGTCACTGAAGTCGTTACATTTTAATTTGGTTTCACAGAAGGTTGTGCCGTCTAATTTATTAAAAATATGTGATGATGTGCCCGTTAAACACAACGTTAAGACACTACCAACTTAACAATATATGTAAACTTTATAAACTTAAAATCGAACTAGTAGCTTTCAAAAGTCTGGACTACTTTGTCTTCTACAAGTGGTTCATTTCAAAATGTCTCAAAACTTCTAATATATTAAAGTAATTAATGTGAACAATTTAAATTTATCTAATTTTTTGTGAACCACTTGTGAGCGACAAAGTAGTCTAGACTTTTGAAAAAGCGTGTTGTTTGATTTTAAGTTGAGTTGACAGCGTTATGATTTGCACGTAGGATGTCCATTCATATTTAACGGCATGCCATCAAATGCCGTTAGAAAAGTTGGACTAGGTGACCTTTTCCATAACCAAATTAAAATGTGAATACTTAATTGACAAGATTTGGAGTACAGTCGATCCAATTGACAATTGGGCAATATATAGTGACTGCGAATGAAATTAACCTCAAACACATAATTTAACTTATACCCGGGACAGTTAATTTTGTGGGATTGGGTTAGGAATTAAAATAGAATGTAGGTATTTGGTGGGAATGGGGTTAAGAATTAAAATAGATTGAGGTGCAATTTGCAAACTTCACGCCCTTTAATTGAAAACTCTATAATTTCTACAAACTGCGGACTGGTGGCATTCCCGTAATTACACGAGATCTTCATGCCTAATTCGTTAACCATCAGATCGATGCAGACCGACAAACAAATTTGCCACTGTTGATCTTTCACCGCAGAGACCTTGCTTCAACTACTCTCTCTCTCTCTCTCTCTCTCTCTACAGCTCTCTTTCTCTCTCTAAGCCGCTGAAGTGGCAGTGGCAATGGCAATGGCAATGCCCATCTGGTTTATTGCTCTTTCCGTTCTTTTTATTTCAGCTTCTGCCAATGTCCAAAGTAAGAATTTTTTAATTTCAAGAAAATATTTATTACCTGTGCAATGTCCCAATATGAATTTAATATTTTTACATACATATACAAGGAAACATATGTTGAAGTATTAACTTGATCTCTTACTGAACTTGGGTTTCTTTATTTATTTAATTCACTGGCTTTAATATCTGGATTTGAATAGTTATCAGTTATCACTGTCTCTTTACTTTCTTTTTTCCTTGGAAGTGTAATGTTCTTTACTTTATTTGTTAATTAATATTTCTGTCTATATTTGAAAGTAAAATAATGTGATTGTCAATGATTTTTATCTGTGTTTTTATTCAATTTGACTGGTCTTTAGAGTAATAGTTAATTTCCTGGGATTCTGCTGAGTTTTTCAGTGAAAGATCTCGTGTCCCATAGAGCATGTTTGATTAAGCTTGAAATGTTAACTTATAAGTGAGTTCTGGCCTAAAGTAACTTATTCTTTAAGCTTAGCAAAATTGTTCTTATTACATTCCGAAGCTTACGGTCTTTCTGAGCATAATTGGGGATAATGGTATTCAAATGGAAAAATCTAGCGAAGATTGAAAACAGAAAGAGAGATATTCGTGTCTAACCATAAATCATACATAAGAAAACACAAAGTACACAAGACTCGTGGAGATTTTGGTAATCTCCTATGTTTATATTAGTTATTATTAACGTTGCCTCTCAAATTCAAAGTGGTAAAGAACACCTGTGAGTTTGTATGAATGTGCGGTTATAAAGTAGATTTTTTTTTAATTTACGTACAAAATATTTTATTGAAAGAATGTGTGGTTGAAAATGAGTTCGAAGAAAAATGAGGTTTTGAATAATGAAGCTCAAAGAAGGACTAAATATATAGGAGAGTGCCCTTGGGATATAATAGAGAATATAAAAAACGAGCATATAGAGAGATGAACGAGGAGAGACTATATGTTGGCTAACTACAAGATTTGCGTAAGCAATGTCTACACGTGTAGCGGTAACATATACAAGATTTTCAACAAATTGCCTCTTCAACATATGATTAGAAAGAGAAGGTCAATCTGTAGGAGTTGTTAGATAGAAATTTAGAATATAGTAAAATATTTAATAATTAGAGAGAACAAAACATGAAATTAACAACTACGTGAAAAGAGAATATGAATCAATATAGAGAAGAACATATTTACAAACCAATGCATGTATATGACTAGGCCAGAGAAAAAAAATTCAAAAAACCAATCAAATCGGACCGGTTCGGGTCGGGTTGGTTTGAAATTGGTTTGGTGTTTTTTTTTTTTTTTACAAAACTATGGTGGGTTGGTTTGGTCATGGTTTAAAGCTTCAAACCGCCGGTTAACCGAAACCAACCCAACCCACTTACATGTTTACCTTTTGTTTTTATAAGAAAAATAAAAATTCAAAGATAAGCCTTAATCTCATAACTATATCTCGATTCCCTCCTATCTATGATGTTGCCAAGAAGTAAATAGCACTGTAAATTTCATTTCACAAACTTATTATGTTATATTTAGACTTTTTTCTCTCCTTAAGCAATCGGGCTACATAATGCATAAAAAAACCAAAAACAAATCTTAAGTTTTCTGTTGATCTAATTTTATTCGTTACTCAATAGTTCTTGCAATATAAAGTTATTTAGTTATTTTAGTTCTTGTAATCTAAGTGGACCCAAAATTCAGACAATTTTTTTTTAAAAAAAATCAATTTAGACTAAAAGTTCAGACCGACTAACCGAACCGAACCAAACCAAACCAAACTGATTTGGTTTTGGTTTTGGGATGGTCTGGTTTAAAAGCTAGAGAGGGTTGATTTGGGTTGAAATTAACCCAAAACCGACTAATGTGGTTTTGGTTTCGGGTTGAAGTCGAAACCGATCCAAACAAAACTACGCTCAGACCTATGTATATCATACAATGTTCTTAAAACAAATTTGTTTCCTCACCATAAATGCTTGAGGTTTCGTTGAATTTCTATTTCCCATGATACAATGGAGAATCAGTAGAAACTGAGCACCAAGTTTCTATATCGATGAACTAAATTTGTATCTGAACACTCAGATATGAAGGGAAAAATTACGGGCATATGGCAAAAAGAATATTTAGGCTAGAGAGATGAGAGCTTTTTATTCTTTCTTGTGTGAAACAGAAGAAATCGACCTCTACCATAGGCTCGGCTCCATGGATGGCAAGTTTGTTTCACCAATTAACAAGTCATTTACAACCTATTAAAATAGGCCATTAAACATTGATGTTTCAGGAGTTGAAGATATTATAAAAGTTGGAAGGACAATTGGAAATAAATAAATAGGAAAAATAAAGGCAAAAGGTGGACCCTACTAAGGGGCCAAATTTTGGTTCAACATGCGAATTTCACGCTCGCATACAAGTTCAATGGCCCGAGGTGCTAATCCGGTCCATGATTTGCAACCTCTTGCGCGCGCACGTAAAAAAGCATCTATACTACAAATGATTACAACTTCCTAAATGTGGTTATATATAAGTTATCACTAGTCATTGCCTTATCATCTTTCTTTAGTGGGACTAGCTACACTCGCTTTCCATCCAACACCTAAACCACTTCCATTGGATACAATTTGTTGATGGTCAATCTTTTCAAGAGATTAAGCTAGAGGCGCATTTAGCTCATGACAATTAATACCGACCATCAGAGCTATATGTGGCCCATGACATAAAACTAACTAAGAGAGCCGAAATATTATCACCGCTAATAGTCAGATCATCAATATAAAGAAATAAAACTGATACCTTTTTCAGATTCGCAGATAAATAAAACAAAATAGTAAGAATTAGAAAACCTTGCTTTAGGCCACATAGAGCACGACGAAGAGAACACCTTGTTAGGTTGATGATTATAGCCTAGAGAAAGCTGCATGTACATACTTGTGAAGTGCATGCTAAACACTAAACCTCTTTCCTCTCAATGCCCATAAAAAGTGATACTAAAAAGAAATTATTTATTTATTTTATCAACAACGGACAACTAATGCTAAAGCTTGTGTCTGAACTGTCTTTTGATATTTAAGTTTCATAGGATTGCCTGTTTATTATCCAGACAGTTATTTTATTTTGATATGATAGACTATTCCAAACAGATGGATCTAACAGAGTTATTATATCTGTGGTCGAAACAGACAAAGTTACAGATAATCCTGCTGATCAGTTAGTAGCATTGATTAACAGTAACAGAACTGCAAGTAAATCATCGTCTTTGTACAGCAATCAAGGCCTTGCATGCATTGCTCTACAATACATAAAAGCATACCAAGGTGACTGTAGTGTGGTGGGAGGGGAAGATGCCAAGAAACCGGCCGAGTCTCAGTTTGCTGAAACTTTTGCACCTAATTGTGATGTCGAGGCCTCGACCCTCACTCCGATTACCGGCCGACTACTGGGATGCCAGTCGAAATACGCCAAGCCATCGGAGGCATTTTCTGAAATTCTGATGAAGAATGATAAGAGCTTGGAAATAGTCCGTAGCAAGAATCACACAGAAGTCGGTGCTGCTGTGAGTGGCTCTGATGGCGGTGGTCCCTATTTCTGGTGTGTTCTGTTCAGCAACGGCAAATCCAACCATAGCTTTGTCCCTGAGGAAGGTGTAGCTAAGATTAGTCGACCCGGATGCTTCAGCGGTGCCAATGATGAGTGCAGTGGTGCTCCTGCATTATCCCAAAGCCCTCTTCTTTTGCCAATTGCTATAGGAGCTTTGATTGCGTTTGTATGTGCCTTTGGAATATGATATGCTACAAATTGTTTTTGATTTGATTTGTAAGGCCACTTTCCTTGGGTATGGTCGTCTCTGTATTTGATTGTTCATTCAATTGATCTTCATTTTTAGTGTGTGATTTTCGTTACATGCATCATATGATGTTTCAAAATATATATTTTCGTCTCCAAGATGGTCAATTCTCACAATTTTTGGCTAACATTTGACATGCCTGTTGCTTAGAACTTGATGGTGAAATTTTACTCAACTGACTCCCATTAATGGGGAACCAGTAATGCATTGGAAAAGACTGCAAAACAAATATTGGCGAAGAAAGTGTGGGTTATGGGTTGCTGATTTGCTCGTTGTACCATAGCTTGGAAAAGTTTCAGTAGGTACCAGAATATTGTAAGACGCGACACCAGGTGTTCTATCGATGAAGAGGTCTGGTCTTACTGGGTTAGAAGCTCAAGCCCGTAGGACGTCTAAAATCTACAGATGATTATAAACTTCAACACTAAACCAAGAACACCTAAAACAGTGACATTATACATTTATCTTTTTTCTTGAACATTGTTCTAAACAATTCTTTCAACATTTGATTCCAATGAACCAAGACTTGAATATGACTGTAGTTCACGAATTAAATAAAATTT